>JBBPCZ010041770.1:0-13268 GCA_037974445.1 Brycinus macrolepidotus
AAAGTCCCTTTTGGTTTTATGCTGAGGCGTCCCGGTACTTTTACAATATTGTGTGTGTGTGTGTGTGTGTGTGTGTGTGTGTGTGTGTGTGTGTGTGTGTGTGTGAGTGTGTATGTATGGACACACTGAAAAAAAATTTACAAAGTTTTTTGGCAATAAATATTGACTGACTGATTCATTCTTTGTTTCTGGTCTTCTATGTTCTCATTTTCTCCCTCAGTCACTTCTTCGCTGTCGTCCCTTTCATCTCCCTCGTTCACATCCTCATCCAGCTCTGCTAAAGACATGAGCTCTCCCAGCGCAGTGCCTGGATCCATCGCAGCGACGCCCACGACCACGTCAGCAGTGGGATCTGGGATCGCCATGGCACCCATTATCACAGCAGTCGACGGCCCAGTGGCTCTGGACTCTGAGCTGGAGACTCTGCGGCAGGCTCTGGAGAGTGGACTGGACTCCAAAGAATCGAAGGAGAAGTTTCTGCATGAAATCGTGAAGATGAGAGTAAAACAAGAGGAGAAGCTGGGCTCAGCTTTACAGGCCAAACGCAGTCTACAACAGGTACAGAACCACTCACACACATGCATATGCACCTCCAGTACACACACATAAAGTGGCCCCTTATAATCACGCATGAACACACCACAGCACACAGCGTAAACAGTGAGAAATTCTTTCTCTGCATTTAATCCCTTCACCAAGTGAAGCAGTGGGCTGCCACCAATGAGGGGCACCCGGGGAGCAGTGTGTGGGGACGATACCTTGCTCAAGGGTCCCTCAGTGATGACACTAGCAGTGTTGGGATTCGAACCCACAACCTTCTGATGGCAGGGGCAACTCCCTGAACACTAGGCCACCAGCTGAAGACCACTTTACTAGAAATATCTACCCTATAGGCAGGGATTCAGCTGAAATTTGAATGGGGGTGGACTTTTTGGCTAAAGTTAAGTTTATTTAGGTGCTGTAGCAACTGGGGTACAAATGTTGACTTACTTAGCTAAACATTAAGTCTCTACCCTACGCTGTATACATAACAGGTCAAGCTGCTTCCGTTTACATTCAACTTCATAAACGAAGATGCACATTATAATGACTAAGTTAAAAGTAAGACCCTCATATCCGTCAATTGAACCGCTGATCCTTAACCAGGGTCGTGGGGGCGGGGCTTATCCCAGCGGTCACAGGGCGAAAGGCAGAGAAACACTCTGGACAGGTCACCAGTCCATCGCAGGACAGACACACACATTCACACCTAGTGGCAATTTAGCATCTCCAATTCACCTGACATGCATGTCTCTGGACCATGGGAGGAAACCAGAGTACCCAGCGAAACCCACATGGGCACAGGGAGAGAAACTCCACACAGAAAGGACCCGTGCCCTGGCTGGGAATCAAACCCAGGACCTTTTTTTCTGGGAGGCGCTGACGCAACCCCCTCCACCAAAGATCAGCACATATGTTATTAAAACTTTTGTTATCTGAAAAAGGAACTTGGCTCGTTACCACTGATAGACGGGATGTAGTTTTCTCTTGTGTAATAATGAAGTCATGTGTCATGCTGTAGTCTGCATCATGACCTTTTGAGGAACTCTGAGTCTAAGCTGGTTTTCCCTGAAATAAACAACACTTATGTTACAAAACTGATATGTTGTGTCCTACATATAATATTTTTTTAGAACGTCACTGGATCCTCTGAATTGCAAGGTTGTTTACTAGTCAAAATATGAATAATGCTACACACATGCTACAAGCAACCTAAGACTCCTGTGCACTGAGATGCATGAAAATATGTCAACTATTACATTTCAGCATTGTCATATACCAACACTGGGTACTCAAACGGTACTCTGCTTCTGCCAAACCCACATTTGTCAAAGCTTGATGTGTAGTGTGTGAGTTTTCCAGTCTGTACATTTTTTCCTTGCACAAGGTGTGCAGGCAACAGTTTTCAAGAGTAACATTTCATTTTTTCGTAAACCAGCTTAGACCAAGAGTTCATTACTTTGATATGATGACACGGCTTCAGAAGTCAGAAGCCAGCCAAGTTCATGTAATAGCCATAGACAAGTAGAGGACATAAGCTGAGCTGTGTGCTAGAGTTTCTTATTTCTCAGCATTGTGTAACCTCTAACAGTCACTACATAGGAGCACAGTTTTGGGCACAGCCTTGGACATGGTCATCTTGAAAATAAAATGTCATTTCACCGTGATGCTTAAGGCTTGGCGTTTGTTTGCTTAAGGAGCTGGAGTTCCTACGTGTGGCAAAGAAGGAGAAGCTGCGTGAGGCGACAGAGGCGAAGCGGACTTTGAGGAAAGAGATTGAGCGTTTGCGGGCGGACGGAGAGCGGAGGATGCGGGAGGCTAATGAAGCGCGAGCGCGACTGAAGAGGGAGCTGGAACAGGCCAGGCAGCTACGAGTGTGTGACAAAGGCTGCGAGGCGGGACGGCTACGTGCTAAATATTCTGCACAGGTACATACACACATGCACACACACACACACACACACACACACACATATATATATATATATATATACACACATTAGAACACCTATACTGCATACACTGATAAAACTAGAATCACAATCAAGGTTATTTGCTATAGATATTAACACACATTACAAATGTGTCTCACTGATTGGTCACATAGGGGAGTAGAGCAGGAAAAATGCAAAAATCTGCATGAATATGGGATCATCAGGACTGGAATTGGGAACCTGAGTTAACACAGCCTACAGGGTACAATCATAAATATGGCAGTTACTAAGAGCGTGACCGTTCACACATACAGAATAATCATCATTAGAAATGAATAACAGAGTCTTTAACATAAACCGAGGTGTGTGCTACAGTTGAATGGTTTTTTAAACCAGTGTTCTGAGCTTGTTCAAGCTCACAACAGTAGCTACTAAAGAACACATTTGTGGGCGGGGCCTAGATAGGACAAATTATGGACATGTTAATTATGGTATTGGTATAGAATACATATGTGACTGATGTATAACACATATATAATTCTGACATAAGTAAAGTGCTTAGTGCCTTAATAACAGTAGAGTGAAGAGGCACGAGGATGTGTGATAGAATAATGCAGTGCAAGACGTAATTACAGCCAGCATACATTGGGCTGAATACTTTGTGTGTGTGTGTGTGTGTGCACATGTGCGTGTGTGTGTATGTGTGTGTGTGTGTGTGTGTGTGTGTGTAAAGATAAGCTCAGGACAGAACAGGAAGAGACGCGTCTTCTTCCTGCCAGCCACAGGAAGTGTTGTTTAGACTGAAACAGGGTGAGATGAATGTCTGTCAGGGCGTGTGTTTGCGGACTCGTTGCGGATTGTGTGCAGGCTATTTTTTATTTTTTTATTTTTGGTGTGGGTTAAATTGTGTTGCATAGCTAAAAACAGTCATTTGCACTGTAGTGCATGTTTATAGATAACAGTATGTCATACAGTGTCAGAAGCCACAAAAAAAAAAAAAAAAAAAAAAAAAGTCTCTTAGAGATCACTTACCAACTCCACGCGGTTTGAGGCGAGTGGTTTGGTCAAAGTCAAAGTGAGCTTTATTGTCATCTCAACCATGTACATCCCAGGACTGCTAGTGGCACCACTGAGGTACCCTTGAGCAAGGTGCCGTCCCCACTCACTGCTCCCCGGGCGCCATGGTCGGCTGCCCCCTACTTCACTCGGGTGACTGGGTTAAATGCAAAGGACAAATTTCACACTGTTCACACCGTGTGCTGTGCTGTGGTGTGTTCACGCGTGACAAGTGGCTCACTTCACGTAATAGACGAGGGCAGTTAGCACTATGGGAGCTGGTTAACATGAAGGGCCCGTATCATGGAAAACGGAATTCTTCACGCTTTTATTTAATGATGGATTTAATAGAGTACATAAATGCTGTATGTCACTGTATTAACCTGACATACCGTCCACATATTGAAATGACACTACAAAAATTGAAAAAACCGCCCGTTTTGAATTCACTGGTTGTATGATGTCATGTCAATAACATAAACCCACGTATGCAATGTAAGTGGACCTAAGGAAAAGAAAGAAATGAATGGTAAATGTAGCATATGGGCCCTTTAATGTAAGCTTAATATAAGGTTAATACAGGCCTAATGGTTAACTACATTAACTCAGGGCTATAGTATGAAACTAAAGACACCACATATGATCAAAACTGGATAGATTTTAAGGAGGTAAGTAAAGCGTTCATTTGTCGCACATGAACACGCCATAGTACGAAATTCTTCTCCGTATTTGACCCATTCAGCAAGTGAAGCAGCGGGCAGCCAGGAACACAGCGCCCGGGGAGCAGTGTGTGGGGACGGTACCTTGCTCAAGGGTACCTCAGTGGTGCCACTAGCAGTCCTGGGATTCAAACCCACACCCTTCTGATCACAGGGGCAACTCCCTAACCACTAGGCCAAATTGGATTTGACTATCCAATTAAGTATTTGAAATGTTATAGTATAATTGGTGTCGGTTGAAGACCTCACAAGTATAACGACGAATAATGTGTGTGTATTTTCAGATAGAGGAACTTCAGATGAAGCTCCAGCATGCGGAAGCGGACCGCGAGCAGCTTCGAGCCGACCTACAGCAGGAGCGGGAGGCGCGGGAACACCTGGAGAGAGTGGTAAAGGAGCTCCAGGAGCAACTGTGGCCAAAAACCACAAGCAAGGAGAACACACACACAACAACATCGACACCTTCACCTCCGACTCCACTGTCCGCCAAGGACTCCAGCAACTAAAACACTCCATCTACACAACAGCACCGCTATGAAAGATGACCACAGCATCCCGTTTTGGAGGAAAACCCCAGAACAAAAAAAAAAAAAAAACAGAACACACTGAGAACTGTCCTATAAAAAAAAAAAATAATAATAATAATAACAAAAATGTGTGTTACTGTTGAAAGCACTGAGCTACGTCTCCTCATCAGAAAAAAAAGAAAGAAGATATTGGTATAAAAAAAACCATCAATAAGAAAAATCAGCACAAACATATTCTTGTGCCTGCAAAAAAAGTGACAAAAAAAAAAACTTTTAAGGACTTTTATGATAAAGTGAAATTCAAAAATTGCTTCTTTACAAACAAACAAAAGGAGAATCTTCCTTTTTTTTTTTTTCATAAATAAGAGCGTCGGAGCATGCTGTCCAAGCCAGAGAGGAGAAACGCTCTTCATTTCATCAGTGTGTGTTTTGTTGGTGTTTTTTTTTCTCCTTTTTTTTTTACTCTCAATCCTCCTGACTAAATCAGTTCACTATATTCACAGGTTCACTTTGTAATAAGCTATTTAAGACTGCATAAGTACAACAAAGACAACAACAACAAAAAAAGTTTTTTTTGTGTTCCATCGAAAAGCCTCAAACTTCCCCTTTTTCTAGGTGCATGAAAACAGGAGAGTGATTCTTTATCTGCGTCTCACATGATGCTGGTTTAACCAAACCAATGTTAGTTTTGGAGGAGTGCAGCTTTTCTCTCTTTCTCTCTCTCTTTCTTTCTCTATCTCTCTCTCTCACACTCTCTCTGTCTCCCACACACACACACACATACAACAGTGAAAGAGTTTATGGGCAAAGGAAAAAGCTGTAATGTTGGAACTGAACACACACACATACACACACTCACACACACACACACACACACACTCACACACACAAACACTCACCCGCACACACACACACATACACCTGCTTGACATCACAAGGAACTGAGTCAAAAGTTTTACTCAGCAGTGAAATGTGTGTGTGTGTGTGTGTGTGTGTGTGTGTGTTTGTGGGCAGTTTGAGGTTTCGCTTCACTGTGCTAACAGTTAAGTTGTGGCCGTTTTTAGGAAAATAACACTTTTCTTTTAGGGCTGTGAGTGCTGACGTCATCAAAAACGACAAATATTATTCCTTTTAAGTAAATTATATGTAAATATGAATGTTTTTCTTTCTTTCTCTCTCTCTCTGTTTTTTTTTTTTTTACTTTTACGATAATAAATTGCACTTTGTCATGACAGAATACTGCTTCAACGCATAAGCCCCTCCCTTCCTCCTCCTCCTCCTCCTCCTGTGACTTTATTTCCGAGTTTAGCATCCACGAGTGTAGAAATGAAATAAGCATTTTGTTAATTATATGCAACACAATTACATGTAATGTAATCATATGTTTAAGGCTGAATATTGTAAATAACCATTCGACAAAAAAAAAAAAAAAAAAAAAAGGGTCTGTACGCTTGCTCGCTGAAATGCATTTTTTTTGGGGGGGGGGGCCTGTTCCTCCAGCCCGGTCCATTTGGAAATTTGAGTTTGACTTAACTGGTTTTGTTGTCATGCCGTTAGCTACGAACTGACTACATTTCAATCTGGAATCACTGGTTTACAGACTGCCATGAAGACAGACATAGAGGTTTACAGTCTTTACAGTCGACTCTGAATGCTCTCCGCGGACGCAGCTCGCTCGAGAACTCGCATTTTTTTTTAACGAACGATTCAAAACCACAGTCGGAATGTACTTCGCATTTTGATGCGCCGCCGCTTTTGGCCGTTGTCGCCGTTGACGTTGGGTGTTTTTCCCGTGTGGAGAATATTTTCTTGCTTGTCTCATGTTCCTTTTTTTTTTTTTTTTTTTTTCCTTCAATAGCGAAACTTTGTTTTGTACGCATGAAATATGAAGAGAAAGATAAAAAGGTCATCTGCCATTCGTATAACCATTATGGGGCATTAATAGTAGTGTTTTAGATCTTTTTTTTTTTTTTTTTTTTTTTTTTACCCTTTGGATTGTGTTATGCAATATACAGCAAAAATGTGCAAAAATCTAAACACAGAAAGAAAGAAAGAAAAAAAACCACCTCTCTGGACACAGACTTCAGGAAAAACACAGGCGAAGACATACACACTTAAAAGTCTTAGGTTCAAAAATCCAAAAGCAGACACAGTGTGCACATAATGCTGGCGAGCCTTAAGTGCCTGTAAGTGGGCGCTTGGTTTCCAGAATCGGAACCATGAGTGTGTAACCGTTTTTTTGTTTTTTTTTTGTTTTGTTTTTTTCGTTCGCACTCTCACTTTTATCAGAATCGACTGGACCATCGTTGCAGCGAGTGTAATGCCGTTTGTCAGTATTCCTTTGATTTTGTTTTCATCGATAAATAATACATTTGCCTTGCAACAATCGAATGCGCCGTTTGCCGCTGGCAATAACCCGAAATTTGAATCTTATATTTGAATAGCTTTTTAGTAATTAGTAAGTATTCTTAAGATATTTCGAATATTTTTTCTCCTTTTTTTTAGGAATAAACTTCAAAGTTATATATTTAAAAAAAAAAATAATAATAATAATAATAAAATAAAAGTCTTGGCTCGTAGATACGGTAGAGCCTAAGATGCCCGAACGGCAGGTCTATAAATAATAATAATAAAGCCCAGCATTTTAAATAAAAAAAACATTTTTAAAAAAAAAAACAAAAAGAGCGAGAAGGTCTGTGTTTTTGCACAGACGATAATTTTCACTATGGGGTTGTTTTGTAGTTGTTTTTCACTCTGGTCGATATGTGTACTTTTACTTTTGTCATTTTTTTACAAAGGAGAAAAAAACAAAAAAAAGGGAGACGATTGTTCGTTTTGGTGCTCCCGAACAATGCTGAAACATTAATGGTGAAAAATGCTTATTTCTAAAGAAGAGCCATTCTTTTGCTAATCTGAGAGAATAAAACAAAGCAATAACAGAAGATATTATAGAGAAGTAGTCAGTGTAAGAATTAAATATAGTCACAATGTAAATATGTATTTTTTTTCCTTCAATTTACAGTATTGTACTATAATTGTATATTGTGTTTCCATTTTGTTTTTCTTTTTATCATAAAACAGATATACCATAGCTGTCTTGTTTTCTGTTGAGTGCATTAGCTAACTAATTTCAATGCATTTGGCTCCACTTTCACCATGTGCACATTCTGTCCTGTTTGCTGTTTTTTTGTTTTTTGTGTGTGTGTGGTTTTTTTTTTTCTTCCCCCCAGTACTTTTTATTTTCACGCTCATCAGTGTTGTGATACAGAAATATCATTTTTGGCTCTGGTTGAATCCAGATGTCTTTTTTTTTTTCCCCCCCTCCGTTTAATATCCTGGTTCAGTTTTTAGTCCCAGTCTCTCATCTTAGCCCTTCACTGCTGCTATAATGATATATTATAAACTTTACAATTTTACAGCACACCTATTTTTATGCAAGAGGTAAAAGTATGCTTTCTTGTTTATTAATGCCGCAGATGCAGAAAGACAAAAAGGATCCTGGCCTATTTATCCGGCGCCTCTCTCTCTCTCTCTCTCTCTCTCTCTCTCTCCCTCTCCCTCTCCCTCTCTCTCTCTCTCTCTCTCTCTTTCTGCATATAGACTGTAAGAAAAAAGGACTCTGAGATTGCGTTTGAAACTTATATACCGCAGTGACCGAATGTACAGTGTATAGATGCATAATCAGAAATAAAGTTGTTTGTCCAAAGGTTTTGAGTCGAGAGGTTTCTTTGATGCTTTTTTAATTTTTTTTTTTTTTTCTTCGACTCCTGTGCGTTTTGAAATAAAATAAGCATTTTACTCATACAGACGCATGCTAATTTTAGAGCAAATAAATATTGGGGAAAAATGAAACGTAACATATACGTTATGTGCCATAACATTTGCATAGGCTATGTATGTGTACTTATTTTCATTTGAAAAAACTTAACAAAATGAAATTTGCCCTGGTTGCCTAACCTTATATGCATTGACATCAGAAGCATTTTTAAAGTGGGGGGTACATGGGACATACTGTTGTGGGGACTGGAATGAATGCTTTTTTAAATTGGGGGGTGGGGTCACGTCTCCCCCTGATATAATGGTTTCGGAGCCCATGCTTACACGTCGTGTTCCCTGCCAGTACCTCACCCTGTATCAGCAAGGACACGCCCACACTCCAGGTCCCTGGAATACTGAGGAGGCTTTGCTTCTTGTTTTTTGACTTGATACCCCGCAACTGTGTTCTTCACCTGTGTTAAGCATGCCATCATGACCTGGAAGAGTCCGTTCATCAGTTTGTGTGTGTGTGTGTGTTTGGCCTTGGGTCACCGTAAGGTTTATTGTTTCCTACCTTGCTTTCTGACTTTGCCTGTTTTGCTGATTGCTTTTCCGTCCTGTCTGGCTCTGGAGCTTTCCTCTGCCCATCAAACCTTTTTCGTCTCCTTCTGTCCTCCGTATGCCACCATGACAGATGAGTGAACCGACTACAGAGGTGCGGTTGACATTCCCCTGGGCTCGGAGCTCAGTGATCCACCAACTGAACCAAAAGCTGGTGGCGCAGGACCACAAGAACGCACACCGCCACCCATGGCGGATCTTCCAGTGCTTGCCTCGCTGGCTCCCCCCATCACAGCGATGACCCTGACACTTTAGCATGATCTCGGGCCTGGAGGATTCCAAACCTTTGTGAATGACATGCTGTGGGATGTCCCTATGGAGTTATGGAGATAACTAACAATAAAAGGCCTTTGTGTACAGATTTAATCACTGTTGAACAGTTGGCAATGTATGGCTAACAGAGTAGGTACAGTAGGAGTCAGCAGTGGAAGTTTTTGTTGGAAGAAGTGTGAAGAGTCTCCAATCCACAGTAACAGGAACAACAGGAACACCCTGAGACACTGGCACCCCGCCCCCCCCTACTCCGTCAACAAACGAGTGACTGTTTGGAGTGGTGGGATGATAGCACCATCATCCCACTACCAGTGCCCGAATGACCCCAGACCCACATAGCAGTGATTGGTTGATCAGGAGCTGAGTATTGATCCTTTAAAATTGATCATTTTCCCCATAGACTTGCCCTGGCCATTGTGAAGTATTGTCACTCCGTGAGCTAAGCAGAGGCGGGCAGCCCCATGACCAGAGAGAGAGCATCGGTGATTTGAGGTGTCAGTAGAATTTGTAGGTTCTGGCTAAAGAGCAAAGTCTATTTTTAAAAAAAATTATATTCCACCTGTTTTTTGGAAGCTGCTTCTTCTCTGATGCTGTATAACGTATTGGGAAAATGACCACCTTAGACCCCACCCTGTTGCGGTTGTATACTGTTTATCGAACAGAGGAACAGGGGCAGAGTATTGATTGTTTAAAAATAAGATTTTTGTGGTCGAGTCTCCTCCGTAATGAATGGGGAGAGAGAGCGCAGGGGCGAGTCACCTTTACAGTGTATAGGGAGAAGCAGAGTGTCTGAGTTAGCATCGTGATGTCATCCCACTCTAGCGGGCCCAGGCAGAGCTGTTGAAAATGCTGCAGCGTGGAGAAGAAGTCAGGCGCTAAACACATGGCTACAGGAGAGATGAGCCCCATGACTGGAATAAGTCAAAAGTGTGTTCGTTTGAGAGTTTAACCAAGCAGCCATTTTTTACTCAAATGGACTTTTTCTCTGCTGTTTAAATCTCACTCATGTTTTTTTTCCCAACCACTGGAAAATATTAACCCTCATCTGTGAAACCACGGCAACCATTTAGTAACACCTTAGCAGCCACTTACATCATAGGAACCACCTAGAAACACCAAAACAACCACTGTTACCATAGCAACTGCGAAATCACACATCGCATTTTCTTGTGGAAATTCAGTCTAGTTTTTATTATTCTTTTTATGGCCAAAGAAAGGCGCCACTTCTGGTCCAAGCTTGTGTGGAATTTACATTTTTTCGTGGTGATGCGTTTTTCCAGCCCATTTTTGGGTTCCAGGGGCACAAGAAGCCTGTATTTAGCCCCCAGTGCCTGTAATTTAATGACAGAAAAACATTTGTAACTGTCAGTCCGGTTATTAATAAGGAAACAATCCATTTGCATTTGTTAGAGTGGGTTGAAATGAGTCATCTTCACCTACTTTAAGTGCACTTTTAATGTGGGTTGTTTAAACCCTCCTGTTTTGAACCCTCCGTTTTGAGATGCTGCGCTGTGAGCATCAGAGTCGCAGGTTCAATGTGCTGAGTCAGAATTGTTCACTACAGTAGTGAAAACAACCAGATGCCTTTAAATGTATCTTCACACAAACTATTATGAATCCTCCTGAGCCTGAAGACATGAAGATATGCTTTTAAGACAAACTTTGATCTAAAAGTTATTTTTTAAATATGTTCATTGTTATATGTAGGGTGTTGTAAGGCCAGGTTGTCCAAAAAGAAAACATGTTTTTCATATTTTTCTCAATTTTATCATTATCAGCACTACATGTAAAAACTCAGAAGACACATAAGTGCACATTTCATAGTCAATAAAATGACTATATTTGTACTGTAGACATTGTGTGCCCTGGTTCCTATTACCACCAACGTAAATGAATCCAACTCAGAAAACTGACGATGCATCATTTCAACTTCGTTTACATATTGCCACTGAGTTACAGATAGAATTGGGAAAATCCATGTAGTTCCCCTTTGATGCCCAAGATGGTTAGGAATAAAATAAGACCACATTACCTCTGCATTTACAAACAGATCCTAAATGTATAGATTTCTACATTTGTGCATTGGTTTAGTACAGTTTGTAATTACGGTGCCAATCATATTTCAGCGGGGAAAAGTTTTGCCATGTTCCTGAAGTGCTGCCCTGCTATCTAGTTTGTCAGTATGGATGGGCTGTTGTTGGATTTAGAACATGCTGGAACACTTAAAGAATGGTAGATATAGAACATGATGGACTTATACACAATGTTAGAAATAAAACATGCTGGATCGCATAAAGGATGGTAGTGATAGGACATCTTGGACTCATATAGGATGTTAGATACAGAACATGGTGAAACAGATGGATGGTAGATATAAAATATGATGGAATACAGATGAGATTGTAGAGATTGAACATAGCAGAAAATATACAAACTGGTAGATTTAGAACATGGTAGACATATTAATATAAGACATACATGAATTGAGTTGGCACTATTGAACCAGTGGTCCCACTGGGACAGTTCCCAATCAATTCTAATTGACCTTGTTTGAGACTGGGCATCTGGGCTGACATACCAGAGGATATTGATGGACTGAGCGGCATTGTGGGGGTTGTAGTATTTTTTCATTCCTTTTGGGAACTGCTAGCAACATAGTACTTATACAATCATACTGGCTCAGTTTTTTTAAATGATTAATTAATTAATTAATTAATTTATTTTACATTTTTTCAACTGCAGAATTTGACTCAATATGCTAAATATTTAAACTTGCTGTTCAAAATTCTGAAACTCTCCTGGCGAAATACTAGATTTCATGCTCCCATGGCTCATTTCCTAAGAAAACAAAATGAAACAGTAATCTGTAATATGTCATCTTCCCTATGGGGCAGCTGGTGGCCTAGTGGTTAGGGTGTTCGCCCTGCAGTCAGAAGGTTCTGGGTTTGATTCCCAACTGCTAGTGTCATCACTGAGGTACCCTTGAGCAAGGTACCGTCCCCACACACTGCTCCCCGGGCGCCCCTCGTTGGCGGCAGCCCCCTGCTTCACTTGGTGAATGGGTTAAATGCAGAGAAAGAAGTTCACACTGTGTGCTGTGCTGTGCTGTGCTGTGCTGTGGTGTGTTCATGTGTGACTATAAGGGGCCACTTTACCTTACTTTAAAGTGATATTACAGGTTAGATTGCCCACTAGGCCCTAGAGCAGTCTTTAGTACTCAGGGTGTGTTCCTCTAACAAACTATGAGAACGTGTGTGTGTGTAAGAGCAGGGAGAGGAGGGTTTGGGTTAAAGACAGGATCACTGGTAGCGCACCCGAATCTCCCACAGGATAAAGACAGACTCCGCTGTAAGGTTTGCTGGTTTGATTGCTGGGTTGGATAGAAGTGCGGTAGCTGAGAATGAAAGGTCTCTAAACGCTGGATAAGCACACTACAGTTGTAGCAGTCAGACAGCATTCATAAACAAACCTATATACAGGATAAATACACCTACTCCTAGGGCTTTTCCTTCTTGTCTGTGCAGTAACACACATGGAATGACTCTGATCAGAAACCCCTTGCAACACAACTGGCTCCAGTGCATTAAAGGGGATACACAGTCCACTAATGAACTTTTAACAAGGCAGAATGATTGGGGTTTATCATTTTCTAACTCTAAAGGACTAAATGTAAACAACCTGTTGAGACACATATAAGACTAAAACTTGGTTAGGAATAAATTAATACATACATACAACCATGGAAAAAAATAAGAGACCACTTTCCCCTTTTTTTCTGTTCACTGTTTGTACAATTTGCGGCAGTGTGTGTGTGTGTGTAAAATGCACAGGTTGCTATTCTT
>JBBPCZ010041789.1:0-13267 GCA_037974445.1 Brycinus macrolepidotus
AAGAATTTCGTGCTGTTCACACTGTGTGCTGTGGTGTGTTCACGTATGACCGAATGATCACTATCACTATCACTTATTGGTGCCTGAGTAGCGGTTGGAATACCACATGTACCTGCCAACAGGTACAAGGGATATAAAATTATACCTAAATAAAAACCTAAATATAAAATTATAAAAATACTATGGGGAGACACAACAGGAAGACTATAACAATACAGTATTGTATACAGACTTATAATATCGATATATATACACTTATACATACGTATTTATGCTACTATACAATTTTTACAGTAATTAAGAATATATATAATTATGGCCACAGTTAAAAAAAATTATAATTATAGCCACATTGCAGTGTTGTATACAATGTAACAGTGCAGTTGGAGTACAGCAGACTAAAGACTACGAAGAGAGAAGAAAAACAGTGCAGATGTACAGAGGTGCAGTCGTGGGTCAGCAGCATGAAGAGTAGAGGACTCAGCACATATCCTTGGGGCACTCTCATCAGTGTAAACAGTTGCAAATTGTGCAAATAAGGCATATGTAGCAATTGTCTTGTGCAAATGTAGCAAATTGTGCAAATATTGCAGTATGTGGGCGGTGTTCAAGTAGACATAAATGCAAATGTAAACATTCACTCTTGTAGCAGCGATAAAAAAGTGACAAGGTGGTGTTATGTAGTGCAGAGCAGGGCGTGGAGCAGACAGTTCAGTGTGGGAGGGGTGGTAAACAGTTTGTGGCAGGGATGGTAGCCTTATGGATGCAGCGGGAAGTATAAATGTCCTGCAGGCCTGGTAGAGGGCTACCGATGATACGCTCAGCAGTCCGCACAATCCTCTGAAGGACCAGACTGTGATACAACTGGTCAGGACACTCTTGATGGTGTCTCTGTAGAAGGTGATGAGAATGGGTTTGGGGAGGTGCACCTTCTTCAGCTGTCGCAGAAAATGGCGGCACTGCTGGGCTCTTTTGGTCAGGGACATGCTGTTGTTGGTCCAGGAGAGGTCCTCTGTAATGTGAACACCAAGGAACTTGGTGCTCCGCACTCACTCCACCATGGCGCCGTCGATGTTGAGTGGAAGGTGGCCAGCCTGGGTCTTTCTGAAGTCAATAATCAGCACTTTTGTCTTGTCAACATTAATAGACAGATTATTGTTCTTGTACCAGACCGCCAGCCGTTACATCTCCTCTCTGTACGCCATGTCATTGTTGTCCACTGTGGTGTCGTCCGCGAACTTGATGATGTGATTCATGCTGGAGCTGGTGGTGCAGTCGTGGGTCAGCAACATGAAGAGTAGAGGACTCAGCACATATCCTTGGGGGGCGCCTGTGCTCAGCATGATGGTGTTGGAGCTGGTATTGCCGATCTGCACTGTCTGGGGTCTTCCAGTAAGGAAGTCCAGGACCCATTTGCAGGTGGAGGTGTTCAGTCCGAGCAGGTCCAGCTTACTGATCAGCTCCTGGGGGATGATGGTGTTGAATGCTGAGCTGAAGTCGATGAACAGCATTCTCACATGGGAGTTGCGATGTTCCAGGTGTGACAGGGCCATTAGAGTGTAAGTGAGATTGCGTCATCTGTTTCCACGGTACACGAACTGCAGTGGGTCCAGTGTGGGAGGGAGCTGATTCTTGATGTGGCTCAGGACTCGCCACTCAAAGCACTTCATGACGATTGGAGTAAGTGCGACTGGGCGGTAGTCATTGAGCTGTGAGACTGTGGCCTTCTTTGGAACAGGTCTGATGGTGATGGCCTCGAAGCACTGAGGGACGATAGCTTGGCTGAGGGACGTGCTAAAAATGTCCGCTAGGACGTCAGTCAGCCAGTCAGCGCAGGCTCTGAGCACACATCCGGGTACCTTGTCTGGTCCAGCAACTTTGCGTGGGTTGACCCTCCTGGCTGTAGATAGGGACAGCACTCGGTTGTCTGGCGGGGGGGTGGTCTTCTGTGCTGGCTCGATGTTCTGGGCCTCAAACCTGGCGTAGAAGGAGTTAAGTGCATCTGTAAGAGAGGCGTCAGTGTCACACACATGTGGCGAGGTCCTGTAGACGGTGATGGCTTGGATGCCCTGCCACATGCGTCTTGCATCTCTCAAACAGGTGAAATGGTTATTGATGTTCTTTGCGTTTTCGCACTTTGCCAACTTGATGCCCCGGGACAGGTTGGTCCTTACTGTTCTGAGTGCTGAACTCACAGGGCGGAGAGTGGAGAAACACCCTGGACAGGTCGCCAGTCCATCACAGGGCACAAAACACACCTGCCAGCGTTAAATCAACTCTGTGACTGCTACAGTTATTGGAACACTTTCCCAGTGTGTAGACAGGGCCATATATAGGTTCGTTCATTCATTTTCTTAAGCCTTACCAGGGACGTGGGTACCTGGAGCCAATCCCGGGGTCTACGGGCGCAAGGCAGGGACTCACCCTGTGCGGGGTGCCAGCCCACCACAGAGCACACACACACACACACACACCTACGGTCAATTTAGAATCCCCAGTTCACCTGATGCACATGTCTTCAGACTGTGGGAGAAACTGGAGACCCCGTGAGGAAACCCATGCCACCACAAGGGGAACATGCAAACTTCACACATACAAGGCCAGGACCCAGATTCAAACCCCCAACCCTGGGGTTGCGTAACAACAGTGCCACCCACTGCACCACCGTGGGGCCGTTACACAGGTTATATATAGTGTTAAAAGTTCACAGGATCGATGTTAATTTCTCAATGGAGTTTCCATAGTCACTTAAAGGGGAAAGTTCACCAATGTTTTTTGAAATTTCTCTATAATTAATTTCTTAATATGTAAATGAAGCCATTCAGTGGGGTTTGCTGTGCTGCCCTGTTCTAGAAAAACTTACCCAGTCAGAATCGCTCCAAGCAATGATGATAGGAACCAGACGTCCAAAGCATTTGATGCCTCAGAGGTGGTTATTACATGAAATAGGATACTGATTTATGATAGTTTTGAACACCTTTTGGCCTTCTGTCTATTCAGGGTGCAAGGCATTCAAAGGTAAAATAAAATAATATTTTTTCAGATTTACCCCTATTTTACCATTTTATCTTACTACATATTATACACTAGATTTTATAACTCAGAAGACATGTGTAGGTTGACTGGTGGTTTTGGACGGTAAATAAAGTGGCCATATTTATGTAGATATCAAGATGCCTCATTCCAATCACCACTGCTGCAAAGAAATCTGAAAAGACATCGGTAAAGTTTCTCTTCAATTAACCATTTCATACCAAATCACTCAGAATGACTATGTTTACATATACAATAGATCTGTGGGAACAACAAAAGACAAAAGAAAGTCAGGCGAAAAGAACAGAAGGTGAAGAGTTAAAAGCTAATTTACAAACCAGCAAAGCAACAAGGAATGCAGGGGAGCTTCACCCCTAACAACCACCATATATGATGACCATTTAACTATCTAATTATTTTATTATTATTATTATTATTATTACACTCCTCTATAACTCAAGGCTCTGACTTTTGCCCACATTCTGGGTGGAGAAGCACCTCCAGAACCAACCTTAAAACACTACTTAACTCACTGTGGACCAATTGCTTTGACATAAGTGACTTTGTACCAGCTTGGACACTGTTATTATAGATATTATATTTGGTTTTTCCCCTAAAATACATAATTATTGGCATCCAGAATAAATATTAAATATATTCCCATTCATATTTCACACCCTGAGTGTTTTTCATCTTTGCCAAGTGCGCCAGTAATTCTGAAGGGAACTAAAATAAAATTTAAAGTTTTGTAAGTTTTAGGGTTTGTTTAAGGTTCTGTAAATAATATTATATACACTGAAGTAACACTCATGTTTCAAGGCTAAAGGCGACTTTGGGGTTTAAGTCCTGTAGAATGACACAAACGCTGGAGGATTATAATATTAGTTGTAGCAGTACTAAAAATGATTCATAACAAAATGTATAGTTGTATAATGTATAATATAATAAAATGTTTTATTACTAATTAATTCATACAAACAATAATAAAGTATTGTTATTATTTTATTATACTGTTGCAGACTTTTCTTTTGAATTAAAGAAAATCTGAATGCACAGGCCCCCAGAGTGACCGCTACCATAGACATATATAGACCGCTACAGTATGATGTCTGTCAAATGGGTGTGGCGCCACCGAGTGGTCATTTGAAAGAACTACAATCCACAATTTCATTTCCCAGTTCTACAAAAGAAATTTATTTACAGCAACATCATATGTACATATACATATTTAAATGGCCAATCATACGTTTTTCTTGCTTTATATTTCTTTCACTGAGGTTCATTTATGATGTTTGTGTTGTTTCAGGTACCAAAAACCTTTTGTACAAATTCACATGTTAGTTTTCCAACCTCCGTTTATCTATTAGAAATAAACAGTCTGTATTTGTTCTAAATCTTTAGGACTGATATATGTAAATGATCTCTGGTCTGATTGGTTGTCCTGTATACTGTATGTTGTGCATCATTTAAAAAGCAGTCTGGGATGAAACTCCCTTTATAACTTCAAAGTGAATGGGTAAAAATTCTGTGGGCTGAATAGGCAGATATATGTAAATGTATTGCTTTTTGTGACAAAATTTCAGAATCACATCATCATCTGTCCATATTACTGTAATATAGACAGATGATGAGGTGATTCTGGTCCAAAACATGATCTATAAACCCTGAAGTCTTTCACAGTGTTTCTTCTTGTGTTAAACTTTAGAACACAATGAAATAACATAATAAAAGTCAGAAAAAGTAATATGAAAAAAATGACATGTATGGTTCTCAGGCATCAGCATAAAACAGTAAAGTTGTACTTTCAGGCTCAGGTCACTGGTCAGGTCTCTGTAAGTAAGCCACATCATCGTAGTCGCTGTCAGAGGAGTAGAGGTCTGCGTCAGCACTGACAGGAGAGTAAATAGGAGAATCTTCTTCACAGCTCGGCTCCACGCCCAACCCTGAGAGGGAAAAATAAATGCAGCAGCCCTATGAACACACCCCTATAATTCTAATTCATTCATTTTCTTCAACCATTCAATCCTTACTAGGGTCGCGTGTACCCGGAGCCAACGGGCACGAGGCAGGGACTCACCCTGGGCGCGCACACACACACACACACACACACACACACACACACACACACACACAGTCAATTTAGAATTCCCAGTTCACCTGACGCGCATGTCTTTGGACTGTGGGAGAAACCAGAGACCCCAGAGGAAACCCACGCCACCTCAGGGAGAGCAAACTCCACACACACAAGACCAGGACGCAGATTCGAACCCCCAACCCTGGAGGTGTGAGGCCACAGTGCTACCCACTGCACCACATAATGCTAATATTAATCTAATAATCTAATTCTAAGATAGACCAACAAACAGATTTTAAAGATAGATAGACCGATAGACAGACAGATAGACAGATAAATGGATGGATGGATGGACAGACAGCTACAGCACTGTTCAGCTAAACCTCAGGAGGGCATGTTGGATATATAGAAGATACAGACCCTGGTCGTGGTTGGATATGAAGTCGTTTCCCTCTCCTGGGAAAAAGCCAGCTGTCTGATTGCAGAAGTTCTTAGTATCATGGGTGGTGGAGACTGGGTAGGGCAGCACTAAAAAAGAAAATTTTTTACATTGAAAACAAAATCAGTATCATAAAATCACATACTGAATCAGTGCAGCTCTTTAATACGACAGTTAACAATCATACAAAGGTTAATGTGCACTCAAGACTTTACCCTCATCTAACTTATTAAACCACCTTCCTGATGCTGCCCCCTGTTACTTAGTAATTCAGCACTCAAAACCTAAATAATCAAACACTTGCCACAAACTGTCAAGTTGTTAAGAAATCTCAAATATATTTGCTTATGTGGTTTCTGACACTGTATAACATTCTGTTATGCACATAATTTCTGGATGTAGGGTTAACTGTAACAGACTAATGTAATGGTAACAGAATAGTGGAATATTTGAACCAGTTTAACTACATAAAAAGCTATGTTACATTTTACCCTGCTCTCCCCTGTCTCGTACAGTGTCAAAGACCACATAAGCAACAGTAAATAAGGTTTAATTTTAAACAATTAAATAAGGTTTAATTTTAAACAATTAAATAAGGTTTAATTTTAAGCAATTTGCACAATGCTGATGTAAGAAGAAGCAAAAGTAGCAAACTCCAAAACCCAAACATGGTTAATTTGGGTAAAGCAGAAAATCTGCCAGTTTTACTTGTCACCAGAACATCACTTTAAGTACTAACAACATAACTGGGTTATAATAATCACATGAGGATATTTGGGCCATTTTAAACAAAAGCATACTTTCAGTCTGTTCCAGTTCATTTCTGTTTTCTTCAGTATTTTCATAATTCTCAGAAGCCATATCTGCAGTGCTAAGGCCTGTATTCTCATAACACTCTCCAGACGAGGTGCTGGACGTCTCAAACGAGTCCTCTGTAGGGTAGGAAAAGAAACACAGATGTGTTCTTATTGTGAGTGTGATCCTTTATTTATAGAGCACAAAATAAGAATATTAAAACACACATTAATCACACAAGTAATGGCTAGATACATGCTTTATTCCAGGGGTCCTCAAAGGCCAGTGTCCAGCATAGCTTGCTCAAACACACCAGACTCAACACATCTGTAAATCGGTGGGTTTAGTGGATGTGTTTAAGTAGGAAGATGACCAAACCATGCTGGAACCCGGCCCTCCAGGACACAAGCTGGGCACTCTCTCTTTAATGTCTTAAGAATAAAAACTATATCTGTTATAACTTTTAGGGCCTCCAACGATGGTATACGAGTTTGTCCATTTCAGTGCAACAGGGGAGACGTACAGTTGGGTGAATGTGCCGTTTCTACCATTAGGGTAATTGTTTGTAAATTAATTGTTTGTAAGTTGTAAATTGTCCTTTACAACTTAAAGGACCCATTTCTCAGAATACTGGAAGATTTATGTCTGTTTTGTTATCCTTCAATGGCATAGACCCACCAATGTAAATGGTACAGGGCAACCAGAAACAGCATAGGTCTGCTTAAAATCACCTACCACTTGGGCCTGCAGCGAGGCCTTGGTATGCAGCACTGGCTGTGCAGGGCCGCTGTTGGTATCCTTGTAATGTAGCATCACCAGGAACACCTGAATTATCAGTCAAATACAAGATAGAATACAGCATCTGTCATAATATTGTATTCATTACAATCATTTGGCAGATGCCTTTATCCAAAGCGACTAACAATATGATGACACCTTCAAGGTTCATGACAGTGTGAGAACCAGAGGAGAGTATTAAGTGCTAAATCTTTATGTAAGAGTAACGCAAGATGATTAGGAGAGGAGATGCTCTCTGAATAGATGAGTCTTCAGGAGGTTTTTGAAGATAGAGAGGGATTCTGCTCTTGGCTTAGGCAGCTCATTCCACCAGTGGAGAACCACAAAAGAGAAGAGTCTGGACTGGGTTCTCCTTGTGTGTAGGGATGGCAGAGCCAAACAATGTTCCTTGGAGGAGCGGATGGAGTGATTAGGAACATAAAGCTGAATGATGGGATTAAGGTCGCTGGGTGCAGACCCAGATGTTGTTCTGTTGGCAAGAGTTAGTGACTAAACTTAATTCAGGCAGCCATGGGTAGCCAGTGTAGGTCAACCAGCAGTGGAGTGACATGCGATCAGGAGTTGGGTGGCACACTGAGTCAGATATGGCCTGATTTTCCTGATGTTGTATAAGGCAAAGCAACACAGAGAGACAGATGCAGTGTGGTCAGAGAAAGATAGCTGGTCGTCAATCATAACACCCAGGTTTCTCACCACCTTGGACGGGGTGAGAAATCATCGACTGCACTAAATGTCTTGTCCTGTTGTTTTGTTGCTCTTGTGTTTTTCTTGCTCTTTCTCTTTCCTGCTCTCTTTGCACTCTGTGTATTTTCTCCTGTCTGCACTTATGCAGTCTAGAGGTGTTTCTGTTTCTGTTCTTGTGTTGCTCCGTGATCCTGGAGGCACATTGTTTCATTTTACTTTGTACTGTGTATAATTCTGAAATGAAAATATACCTACTTGACTTGACTTGACTTGACTTTAACTAAAGGACAAAGGTGAATGAACTTACACAAACATGAATTACTTAACATTTTAAGTCCATAATATTTACCGAATAATTCCTAGTAATAATTGAATATCACCATCACAGCCCTGTCATTCTATTTGGCTCATCCCTGCTCCTTAAAAATCAATCAATCAATCAGTCAATCAATCAGCCAACCAACCAGTCAGTCCTTACTCAAAATACTACAACTGAAAGGTTTCACAACCAAGAAAATGCTTTATCGGTGGATACAATAAATTATTTTGTCTCACAATATCATAAACTTCATCTTCATTTAAATGCCCACTTCCCTTTAAACTGTGTGGATGTTATGATGAATGGACACACAGAAATATGAAAAGCAGATTTTTTGAGGTTTTGTGACATTAATAGATGCTAACTTTTAAATTTACTTATAAGTTCTCACCCTCCTCAGTCACACTCTGCAGGTTGGTGCCCTTCAGACCTGGTGCTCGGCCCTCCACGCTGTACCGCATCGAATCTGTAACAGACACATTCAGCAATATTTTACATTTTTCCATTTTCAATCTTCTTTTGAAAACTCCTTCTAATATACAGATAATAATAAAAAGAAGAAGAGGAAAAAGAAGAAGAAACTTTCTTTATAAAGCACTTTACAAATTGGAACTCAAATAAAACTCAATTATGAACAGAGAGAGTAAAAACGACTGCTGTAAAATACCATTTTAAAAATATAAAACACCATATTAAAAATCATTTTTTATTTGAGAAATGCTCATAATGTTAAAACAATAATAGACAATGAAGATGGACTGATATTTCAACTGAAAAATAAATCATTAAATAAACAAAATCAATCCACAAGATGAAAACAGTAAATAATAAAACACAATACAATTTATGCACAATTTATATTAAACCTAAGGCCTGAGAACAAAGGAGGTAGTGTTCAACCACAACACGGGCCTTCTCGTCCAACATCAGTGCCTGACCTCATAAATCCTCTACAGAATGAATGAGCACAAATTCCCACAGAAACTCCAAAATCTTGAAGAAAGCCTTCCAAGAAGAGTGGAAGCTGTTATAGCTGCAAAGGGGGACCAGCTCCAGATCAAAGTCTATGGATGCAATGCCTTTAAAGTCCCTGTTGGTGCAGTGGTCAGGCGTCCCAATACTTTTGTCCATATAATGTACATTGAAATTTTGTTATTTCCTTCTTCTGATGCCATTTCAGAGATTTTTTACAGTTATGATACATTTTAGAAGATATATAAAATAGAATGTAGAAAGTATAACAGAGACAATGAGACAACACTTGGCTAAGTATTATTATAGACTCACTGCGGAAGGTGGACAAGGGAAACGTTGGGTCAGGGATGCTGTCGCTCGGTTCGTAGTCTGTGTCACTGCTCTCAACACTACTCTGGGTCCACATCCGCGGTGCCATCATGTGGGCTGCAGGGAAATCATTGGCACAAATTTAGAAAGTGTGCCAATGTGTTGTGTGTTGTCTTGTGAGGGAGACAACAAATATTTTAATATTTTTCACATATATTTTAATTCACACTGACTGCTAGGGTTGGTGTCATTACTGGTGAGTTTCACAAGGTGGACAGAGTCTCTGTAGTTATTCTCCTCAACCTCTGCAGGGGTCTGCAGATTGGGATGTCTCTGCTGAACTGTCAGAGCTGTGGGAGACAGAAAACACAGTTGTGGACCTCACTGCTGAAATTGATCTCTGTAGTTCTGATGAAAACACACTGAGAAGGAGAATAAGATGCCCACTATGATCAACTGGGGCCTTAAAACAAAGAACGTCTTTCCAAAATTCTGCCCACCTATTTGGAGGGATTTTGGGTGATGAAGTTTTGAAAAGCAACTTATTATTTTTAATGGGAAACATTTCTCTAAAAACGTACGACTAATCAGAATATACCATTGATGTTTCTTGTATGTCGAAAGCCCACACTCTGCAATCTATATCACAGGAAAAAATTCTCAACAGTCATCTATAATGCATTTCGGAAAGACTCCTTAAACCTCTTTAATGCTTCATAATGACAAGGTCAAGACTGATAAAGTGCATGATATGCTGAATGAATCCAAACCAACCTTGTCTCTTCTTTGAGAGGCAACACAAGACGATGTTTATGATGAGTGCAATCAGAAGAGCGGAGGCCAGTACAATGCAGCTCAGCAGCGGTAGAGACTGAAAAGAACCTTGCGCTGCTGTGGTTTTTTGAACTTCAAAGAATAAGAGTGTACACATTAGAGATGCCAAAAAAATGTCATTCCATTGAATTTCAGATGATTTGAAGTGGTCTACATTCATATGGTCACTGCTGTGGAATCAGCCCTCCTACATTTGACATTGTTTTAGTAAATGTTGTAAAATATACATTTTTGGCACTCTTCTAGAAATGTCTTAATATAAAACTTACACGTTGTTATCACAGGTGTAGTTACGGCTGGACTGGTGGGTACAGGTAGCCCAAGAGAGTCTGCAAGAAACAGAAGTTTTTTTTAGACCATTATGAATAGGAAAAACAGGGAATTACCCTCCATGAACAGCCAGTCAAACACTGTGTCTTTCACTATATCCAAAAAGGGTTAATAAAAATACTCACTGTTACAAATCACTCCTGCAGCTTTTAAACCTCTGCACATGTGATGTGAGGTTGCATCAAATTCTCTGCAACTCCAGAGGCTTTTTTTGTCTTTGCTACACAAGTAAAACCAGCGCGTTCCATTTTTATGGAAAAAGGGCTCCTCAAAGGTGAACATGACTGGACTCCCACAGTTCAACATGGCGCAGGCCATGGAAGCCTCTTCTTTGTTCCAGGAGTCATCACACACCGTACCCCAGGATCCATTGCGATGGATCTCTACTCTGCCTGAGCAATGGTCTAACCCTCCGGTCAGTCTCAGGGCTTTGTACTCTTCAGCATGGGTGAGAAAAGAAATGACAGTTCATTGCTTGGTTTACATTGACCACATTCAACAGAGACATGCATGACTAGTAATAGGGATTGTTTGACCAAAATAAAATTCATGCAACTTCATTCAGCTCCCTTTTCCCAAATGTAGTCAATCAGATTATACAGTCTTGGTCAAAAGTTTTGAGAATGACACAAATATCGGTTTTCACAAAGTTTACCACTTCAGTGTTTTTCAATCTTTTTGTCAGATGTTTCTATGCTGTACTGAAGTATAATTACAAGCATTTCATAAGTTTCAAAGGCTTTTATTGACAATTACAAGTTTATGCAATGAGTCAGTATTTGCACTGTTGGTTCTTCTTTTTCAAGACCTCTGCAATTCGCCCTGGCATGCTGTCAATGAACTTCTGGGCCAAATCCTGACTGATGGCAACCCATTCTTGCATAATCAATGCTTGGAGTTTGTCAGAATTTGGGGATTTTTGATCGTGCACCCGCCTCTTGGGATTATGGTCTGGTGAGTTTTCTGGCCATGGACCCAAAATTTTGATGTTTTGTTCCCCGGGCCACTTAGTTAACACTTTTGCCTTATGGAACGGAGCTCCTTCATGCTGGGAAAGGCACTCTTCTTGGATGGTTGGGAGAGGCTCTCAGAGGATGTTCTGGTACCATTCTTTATTCATGGCTGTGTTCTTAGGCAAAACTGTGAATGAGTCCACTCCCTTGGATGAGAAGTCACCCCACACATGGACGGTCTCAGGATGCTTTACTATTGGCATGACACAGCACAGATGGTCGCGCTCACCTATTCTTTTCCGAACAATCATTTTTCCGGATGCCCCAAACAATTGGAACAGGGATTCATCAGAGGAAATGACTTTACCCCCGTCCTCAGCAGTCCAATCCCGGTACTTTTTGCAGAATATCAGTCTGTCCTTGATGTTTTTCTTGGAGAGAAGTGGCTTCTTTCCTGCCCTTCTTGACACCAGGCCATCCTCCAAAAGTCTTCGCCTCACTGTGCGTGCAGATGCACTAACACTTGCCTGCTGCCATTCCTGACCAAGCTCTGCACTGGTGCCCCAGTCCCACAGCGGAATCACCTTTAGGAGTCGGTCCTGGCACTTGCTGGACTTTCTTGGGTGCCCACAACAACTGAAGTTATCTCTCCTTGAAGTTCTTGAAGATCCAATAAATTGTTGATTTAGCTGCAGTCTTAGTAGCAGCAATATCCAAAATCCCACGGTTAACAGAGAAAGAACAATGGTCTCAAGCACTACCCTCCTTTTAAAGCATCCAGTCTGCTATTCTAACTCAGTCAGTGAGACAGAGTGATCTCCAGCCTTGTCCTTGTCAACACTCTAAATGTTTTTTCCACATTGGAGCTATAAGGCTAAAGTAGATAAAGGCAGCTTATTTCCCACATTTTAGTAGAGTGTAAACTGCATGTCTAAATCATCATACTTTCCTCAGTATGTGTTGTTAAATCATTTTAAACAGACCTGATGGTGTGATTTCTGACACTGTGATATACTATTACATCTGACTTTCTCATAACTGTCAACCAATCTCTAATCAAGAAATAGGGAGATGTGTGATGGGAAACCTGAAGAAGCTGGTAAAACCATCAGCACATGTGTAAGGGTGTAAGTGTCTGAATAAGCTTGACACCCAAAGTCTGCTTCAGGAGATAAGCCTGGTTCAGTTTTACTCGTGCACAGTGTGCGTCTAGTGTGATCGCTAACTGTGTCCGAGCACAGAACTCAACAGAACTGTTCCATTTAACAAAGAGGGCATCAATAATAAATTTTGGTCTATTATTTGCTGGATATTTGGGCAGACAAAAGAATACAGGACCAACAGGATACAACACACAAGAATAATAGTACAGCACAAAGCAACTGGGGCTAATGTGAGCCCACCCTAAGTTTATCCAAGTTTTAGCTTGTGCAAGTTTACAAGCCCACTTTCCTCTGATTAGCCTTTCAATGACACATATCTGTGATGTTGTGCTATTTAAACACACCTACACACTTCACATAATTAAGGTATTTCCCACAGTTTTTACTGACCTAAAATTTTATTTCTGTCAAACTTTCTTATCTTTGGCATATTGAGTAGATTAAAGAACAAATGTTTTACTGCGACAGGCTGCAAAGGGCCTAGAGATACAAAGAGCCTAGATAAAGGAGTTCCAACCACTCAGCATTCAGCACCACCAGTATACTGATCACCGCCTGATC
>JBBPCZ010041839.1:0-32463 GCA_037974445.1 Brycinus macrolepidotus
CTTATTTAACTAATTAAGTGGCTTTTGAAGGTAGTGGTTGGGGCTTCAAAGCAAAGGGGGTGAAAACATATGCACGCGCCCGCCACTTTTCAGTTTTATATTTTTAAGAATGATTTAAAACAAGTTTTTTTTTTCCCTTTAAACTTCATTAATCTGTAGTTTCTTTTGTAGGCCTATCACTTAAAATCAAATTGAAAATCCATTTAAATTCCGGAACAAAATAGAGAGATTGCCAAGGGGGGTGAATACGTTTGCAAGGCACTGCACATAAGTTTAGAGTTATTGTGATTGCACTGCTACACTATGTAAAAACATAATTATAAAAATAAGTAGTGAGTTACCTAATGAATTACATTTTCATTTGATTTGAACAGACATGAGCTAATGTAGAATTCTATCGTGCTTTATAAGCCCATAGCAAAAACGTAATGTAACGTACAACATAACTCATGTACTGTTTTCTTAAATTATATATTATTGCGTTTTCCTATGAATTTTCCTATAAACTTTCCTAAAAAAAAAAAAATCCCCAAATTTCCTGAAATCCAAAAGTAAAATAGGAAAACTAAAGACACAGTTTCAAATTCTACAATATTAGCACTAAATATGCAAGATTTTCCTTGTGGGGACAAAATGGAACTCAAGAAAAAGTCATGAGGACATGCCCCTAGCGGAAATGATGCCTATGTCACAATGTATGCTGTCATTCCTTGCAGTTTTCTTTGAAACCTAATTTATAGGAGTGCATTTGACATGCACTAAGCCACATTCAACAATGACAAAAGCCTTGATTTCTAATGATTTCCCATTATAACATTCTCTGAAGAAATTCAACAGCAGCCTATTGAAATGCAAGACGCTGGACAGTCAAAGTGGAGATGGAAAAGCTTCAGTGGTCTCAGACCTGGCCCAAACATTGTTGAAGAAAGAATGGAGCCCTTGTAATTGAGGTCAAAGCCTCCATGCTGCTGTGGTCTTAATGGAGACCCCTCTCCTCCATCTCACCCCATGAGACGGCCATTACTCTGGACCAGCAATGTTTTAGCAGGTCATTGATGTAATTAGCCCAAGCATACAATAGAGCCATTTCTGCAGCACCACTCATGCCTGAGTCCTATGAGTGTGTCATTATCACTAAAAGATAAGAGAAAGCACTGCTCACAGTGTGGTTGAAAGGGGAGGTGAAAGTAATAGGTCTAGGATAGGCCTTGCTTAAAAGAGAATATCAATGAAATATGTTTGGCTTAACTATGGATTTCTGGGTAATTGTCTGGTGTCTGTGCCTCTGTGTGTTGTATTGTCTGAGGTAACAATCATGGTGAATATGTGCTGTTTATGCTCTGTTTGTTTGTTTGTTTGTTACTCCGTCAAACAAATGGAGTACTGCCAGCTATGAGCATCAAAAAGACACAACCACTCCCCTCCCCAACAAAAAATTGAAATATGCATCTGTCAGTCTCCCCCCTCATACTGCTACTGCAGCAGTATGGACAGAAACATCACTTTATCTAACTAAATTGATCCTGCAACCAACCCATCTGTAACATCTCTCAAAAATAAACATTTTGTCACTACACCCTTTCTGCTATGTCAGAGTTTGACATAGAAAGGATGGGGTCTGTAATTGAGTAATAAGCACTGATGTATAATGAGTGCTATCTGCTTTACTGCATTAACTCCCTAATGACATAATTTTTACATTATTTAAAGTGCACTGAATCCATTTGGACGTGTTCAAGTCCCCACTAATGGAGGTGCTACCAGTGCACGTGGTTTGGTACATAATGGAACGCTCTGCACCAATCTCCTCTATCTTTTTAGTATTTTCATTACTGTCATGTGTTGTAATGAACTTTCTTTATGCTAGATAAAACCCCGATAAGAATGACTTTTGTTTCACGTGACACTGCCATATGATTTTAGGAGTTCAAGTGGAACCCATCAACCAGGCGGCAAGTTCATTAAGTGCAAGAGTTTTAAATACATTTCAAGAATAATCAATGTCCTTAGAATCTAAGATATTAATCAGCAGAGAATATTAAACCCACAGTGACCTTCTATAATGAAAGTGTTTTCAGTGGTATCTCTATCTTAATAACCCTCACAAGGTTTACTGTGGAGTTCATCTTCCTTTCCTAGGCAATCAGTGAATCACAATACATCACCTCTGTTTAATTAAAACAGCTTCGTAGCTATATTACTATAATAGAGTGGACTGAGGAGAATGAGATGTCAATTGTGGAGCCAGAAAGTATTCTGTGTAGAGCAACAGAAAGTAGAGTTCTTTACACTCTTAGAAGGCTCCTAACTGCTTTTTGGCTTGGCTATAGAGGTCTAGGAAAAAAGGAACTAGTATAGAGCCTTTAGTCTGGATTTGAAGACCTCTGTTACAGAAGAATTACTTATGGTTCGTTAAAGAACCTTTCAATGGATGAGTCACTCCAAAGAGCCCTTTTTGGCTCCATTTTTAAAAGCATATGACAAATCCCATGAGATGTCACTTACAATCAAAGCAAAGACATAGGAAGAAGAAGTGCCTTTTGGATTTTAGGGGTTTATGGATTATGTTCAGAAATGGTGGTAGCAACTGTACTTCAGAATGGAAAGCAGAGGTTTGTGTGGTTAGTCAAGCTGTGGATCTGCATGTTCTGCCACAGTGTGGATCGAGAGGGTGGCTTTGACGTAACAGTTGGTCGATTCTCACCATTTCTTCTGATGTCTGAAGACCATCTCGTCATTGATCTTTAGAAAGGTTTGCACCTCTCTGCTGACACATTTTTCAAGACACTATCCTTTATGTTTCACATCCAGGGGCAAGCTTGTCAAAGCTGTTAAAGAACATCTAGTGGCTGAGTTTGAGTAATGGAGACGGTGCAGAAACCTTGTGATCTACACATCACAGACTATATGAGGTGCTTTGTAGAAACAGTGGGACATGGATTATTGTTCCTCCTGACTGATTTAACAAACTAAAGGATGTGTACAATGGAAAGTTTTGGGTTTTGATCATCAGAGAACTGTAGGCTGTTATGTTTTTCCCTGTGCTACCGCTGTTGTATATTGAGTTAGGTTACACTTCTGTATCCTTCACTTTAACATAAAAGCTGTACCAAAGATCTCAGCAGCCCATTCACCTGGCCTGATCAATAGCCGATTCAAATAGGTAGCTCAAATCCAATTTTTCAGCATTACGGATTTAGTTTGGATAGATGGCAAAAGCCACAAGAAATCTGATGTTTTTCAATCATATTCAAGCCATGTTTGTGCTAGTTTTAGTCATTCAAGAATGACACATTATCTAAGTTCATGAATGCACCTGGTTCATTTCTTTGCTTGTTTCTCCTGCTTAGTCAACACACCCACCCTTACTATGACAACCAATGTGGATATACCAGCAAATGCAAGTACAGTCTGGTAAATTGGATATGGTCAGTTCTTACTTTAAATACTTCTGGCGGCACCCAAGTGGCAACGGCTGACTGTGCTCCAGGGAATACAGTGATAAAAGTACTTTAGTGGGTTTTTTTTTTCTTGTTTCGTTTCCCACTTTGTATGAACTATGACCGACACATCCCGCTTGAAATTGGAAATAAATGCACAAACTATATGCCAAACCTGCCAACTGAGACGCTATGCAACCTGGGCCTGCTAAAACCACCAGCACCCAGAACAAAGACCAAGGCGGTGAGGCGCAGCTGGCCAAGTGCTGCATACGTAAACAAATGCAAGGCAACTGTGCGAGTGTTAACTCCAGGCTAAAGGCTAACCCAGTCAAACCAGCTCTACCATCCATCTTACTCTCCAACAGATGGACTCTCTGGACAAGAAAATGGACTATGTGTGGCTCCAGCAATCTAGCCAGCATTAAAAAAGGACTGCTGTATTCACTGAAACATAGCTACACTCCAACATCACAGACTCTGCCATCCAGCTAGATAGGTTAGCCTACCAAACCAAAAGACAGGCCTCTCTAAGATTTGGGAAGGTGGTTTGTGCACTTACATTAACAAAGCCTGGAGGACAAACTCTCCTGAAGTGATTCACCACTGTTTACCACAGATAGAGTTTCAAATCACTGCAGTGCTAGTGGTAACTATGTATTTGCCAATTAGTTCCAATGCTAACAAGGTGCTAGGCGAGCTATACGAAGCTATCAACAAGCTACAAACAGTGTACCCAGACAGATTTTTCATTGTTGCTTGCAACTTTAGTCACTCAAATCTGAAGACAGTTCTTCCTAAATTTGATCAGCATGTGAACTACTACAAGAGGGAAGAACTGTCAGGACAAAGTCTACACTGATGAGTCCTACAAATCCACATACAAATTACTACTGAAATGCATAAAATCAGGCAGGAGAACCATCAGAGTCTGGCCAAGTGGAACTGCCCCAGCACTTCAAGACTGTTTTGATTGCACAGTTTGTTCAGAGAAGCCAGCATGGCAGCTCCATCAACTTGGAGGAGTACACTGACTCCAAAAAGCCCTGGTTCACAGCAAAGGTACATGCATGGCTAAGAGAGCAAGATGCTGCCTTCATTACAGGGTACAGAGTTGCTTTCAGAAAAGCCAAGGCCAACTTCTCTCATGTTATCAGAAAAGTCAAGCGCGATTACTCACATAAGATCCAGAACCACTTCCACAACACCAAGGACACTTGCAGTTTATGGCCGGACATTCAGGCTGTCACTCAATACAAGCTTCAACCAAGCAGCAGAGGCAGGGACGCAACACTCCCTGAGGAACTGAATGAGTTCTATGTACAGTTTGATGCACTGAACAAAGAACCTGTGAGGAAAGCCACCCCTCCCATCACCAACCAGGTCATTTGTCTGCCTACAGCTGATGTGAGGAGAGCTTTAACCAAGGTTAACCCATGAAAAGCTGCTAGACCAGACAACATTATCGGGCATGTGCTCAGAGAACGTGCTGATCAACTGGCTGACGTCTTCACAGACATTTTCAACACATCACTGAGCTAAATGATCTTCCCTACATGCTTCAAGTCCACCGCCATCATCTCAGTGCCAATGAAATGTACAGTATTGTGCCTGAATGACTACCATCCCGTCGCACTAACCCCTATCATCATGAAGTGCTTTGCGAGACTTGTCATGACACACATTAAGAGGAACCTCCCTATTCACTGGATACTCTGCAGTTTGGATCGCTCAAACAAGTTGACCGAGGATGCCAGCCCTTCACCTCTCCTCACCTCTGCAATATCCTCTGCCCTTCACATCTCACATGGACAAGAGACACTTCTGTTAGAATGCGGTTTCTAGACATCAGTTCAGTATCCAACACCATCATCCCACAAAAGCTAATCATGAAACTGAGTGAGCTGGGCCTGAGCACCTGTCTGTGCAACTAGATCCTGGACTCAGGCAAAAATGTTTCTAATACCATTAAACTGAGCACAGGAGCTCCTCAGGGCTGCGCACTCAGTCCACTGCTGTTCACTCTGCTGACCCACGACTGCACTACCAAGAACAGCACGAACCACATCAACTTAGCTGCACAGTGATGAGTCAGCATACAGAGAGGAAGCTCAGCAGCTGGCTGTCTGGTGTCGTGAGAACAAACTGTCTCTGAATGTGGACGGAACTAAAGAAATTGTTGCTGGCTTCAGAAAAACCCAATCCAGCCACATGCGACTCAGCATCAATGTTTCCATAGTAGAGACAGTATAGAACACCAGATTTCAGGTTCAGGTTTCATCTCAGACAGCCTCACCTGGACCATCAATACCACCTCCTTTACCAAAAAGAGACAGTTGCATCTTCACTTCTTAAGATGACTGAAATGGGCAAACCTCCCTCACCCATCCTCATAATGTTCTACAGAGGCACCATAGAGAGCATCCTGACCAGCTGCATTTCTGTGTGTTACAAAAGTGCAAGTGCTGCAGACCATGAGAGCTTGCAGCGGATTGTTAAAACAGCTGGAAACATCATTGTAGCATTTCTCCCCTCACTACAGGACATTATCATAGCATTAAAGCCCAATCGGCAAAACTGTGTGAGAGTTATTTCCCACAAGTCATCAGACTCCTCAACACAACATTGCACAAACCTCAGATAAAGGATCAATGAGCCAGGCAAACTAGACTAACACATTCAGCTGAACAATCCCTTTGCTCCTGCACGCTTTTCTACTAGGGGATGGAGAGCTGGGATGGCATGTCTACAAGTGGGGGGTGCATTTTGTGGGGTGCATGCTACTGGACATATAGTCAGGACATAAGAGAAAATGTAAATTCCATGCTAAAGAGTTGCATAAAAATGTTCAAATGTTTGGGATTACTGTTCAAAAGTTGAAATCAATGTTTTACAAAATAGTACAAAATATATTATCTTCTCTTTATTCTCCATTGTAAATATTCAGATACATTTAGTCTACAGTTTGTATATATTGCTACATTTTGTTTACATTTATGTATACTTGTCAGTTTATACTATTATTCCAGTCTTCATTCTATTTTCTAGTTTTTGCGCTGCCTCAGGAGTGATTCAGGGTTGCATTTCATTGCACATACACAAACACACACACACACACACACACACACACACACACATATATATATGTGTGTGTGTGTGTGTGTGTGTGTGTGTGTGTGTATGTGTGTGTGTGTGTGTGTGTGTGTGTGTTAGGCAATGTTTTATTTCTCTAGGTTCTGTTTATTATTATTTTTTTCTTCTTATGAATACACTTCCTGGCCACTCTATCAGAAATCATTCACCTATAGCTTCACCTTTCTGGTGTACAGTGGGAGACAGTAGCTGATCTGTTGATGCACAGTTTGTGTTAGCTATCCTCTAACCCTTCATCAAGGATCAGTTTCTGACCAGAAAACCACTCTTGACTGGATCATTTTGAACATTCACAACCTTTCAGTGACGCAGATGTGTGTAAACAACCTAACTTTGCCTGATACTCTTGTACCAGTGCCACACACACTATCCTGACCACTACCATGTCAGTGTCACTGCTGGGCTGAGAGTGGTCCCCCACACAAATAACAGCAGTCCTGCGGTGAGAAAATGATTCATGATAGGGCATGGATGGGATGATATACCATACCGCAGCAGATGGCCTGCACTCTGTAATTGTACACCCGTCCAGAGAAGCTATAAGGTGGGTGTTTATGAAAGGGCAGTAGGTGTATATAAGGATTTGTGGAGAACAGACCAAGTTGCAGATAAAACTTTACTTGCACTTACTCATGAAATCAACAGTTCAGGGTCAAGATCCAGCAAATAGGTATAACAAAGACGTTCCACAATCGTATTCCAATAACAGATCCAGGTTAAACAGGGGCAGACAGATTTATGAAGGTTAGACCAAGCATGTAATCCACAAGGAACAGAGCAAAAGTCAAAGACCAAACAGTAACATCAAAGGCAAGGCTAGAGGCCTAAGTAAAAAAACAAAACAAAACAAAGTAGGTCAAAACACATAAGTCAAGAAACAGCAGGATATACAAATGCTCAGTACACTGTGAGAGGCAATACTTCATAACATCTCTTTGAAATCTCAGTCCTCAAATAGAACTAGAACAGGAAGTCCTCCATTAAATCAGTTGTTAGCAGCACTGAACACCACAATGAACAAAACGCCCTGGTTTTTATTTACTATTTATTTTACTATTATTTATCATATGTTTTGTTAATATGAAAAAACATATACTATATATTTCTCATATGAATTAAAATGTGTGTACTGTGACAGCGTGCATTATCCCCGCTGAAAAAGGTCACTGCCTCTGTGAATAAAAGGAGTGTACTTGGTCTGCATGTTTAGGAAGGTGGTACATGTCAAACAAACACATGAATGCCCAAACCCAAGACTTTCCCAGCAGAACATTTTCTAAAGCATCATACTCTCTACACTGGTTTGTAAACAGCATACATGTACCTGGCAGTCAAAGTGATGTAGAAGAAAATGGGACTCATCTTCTTCTAATGCTGAAAGGTCCAGTTCTGTCATTCCTGCAACCATTATAGGTGCTTACAACAATGAACTCAGGTGACTCGGTTAGCAAGTTGATGCATTATATTTCTCCATTGCCAGCATAAAAAAAATTTGGTGACTCAGTAGCACTTCTGTCAGACAGGATAACCTTTGTTACCATCCTGAATGAGCCTTGGGTGTCCAACACCCTGACATCTGTTCATAGTGTGTCCCTCCTCAGACCACTGTTGAAAGGTACTACTGTCTTCCCTTAACTCAGTTGGTTCTAAAAATTCGGCCCTTGTCAAAGTCCTTCAGAGCCTTCCTCCTCCATTCAACACAACAACTACAAGAATCAATCCCAGACCCTGAAATGAACAGTTGATAACCAATGTTATTCATTTCATCTGTGTGTGGGTCATAATGTTTCGGCTCATTGGTATACATACATGATTGCTTACTGCAGAGAAGCCACTGTTTTGCATAAACTCTGGATACTCACTGTCTTTCATTTTTACCTAGCTTACATGTCCATGAATGCACATCCAGGTCTGGTGTTGGGATGTCATAAATATTTCAATGTATGAATTGTAGCATTGGATTTTGCATTTATATTGATTATGTATTTTTGTATTCAGTGTATGTTCTTTCCTCAGAATACAGTGTCAGCTGCAAATGCTATTGTAGTTTATTGGCACAAGGCACTTACATAAATGCTCAAATGACAGTGTTTATTAGTGAAAATGCTTCGTAAATCTTTTTCAAACATCTATTTACCTAAAACCACTGAAAAAAAGTGTAAACAACAAAATAGTTTCATTTTGCAACTGATTGAAATCAGTGCAGTCCTCTCATATGCTACACAATGTCATATGCTGTGGACATGTTGTCACACACACCAGGCACGTGACGCGCACGGGACTCCGGAAATGACACGCGTCACAGGATATGTAAAAGGGAAGAAGGTAGTGTCACATTGCTCAGTCATTGAGTCTTGTTTCCTGGCCATCTCACCAGTGACTTCGGTACCGTGAGTAACCCGGGTTCTCTCCTCTACTTTCATCTCTACCCTTGCTGTGTGTGTGAGTGAGAACGCAGATTCCGGTGGGAATCTTAACTGTTTCCAGAGAGTTCTTAGAATAAAGCGCGTGGTCTACCAACTCACTTCGACTCTGTCTGCGATTGGGTTCATCCACCACGCTACACTGGTCTAACCGAGGTTTCAGTTTCATTTCTTGTCTGCTCCGTGACACATATAATATATACATGCATTTTTTGCCTCTTAAATGCACATCAGGTACCCGTGAGGCAAGGAACTGCTTTGAGTTTTTTCCATGTAGTACATAAACCACACATGCATGCTATACATGCGTCCTAGTTTTGTCCCTAACATGCTATTTGTGCCTGAAACCTTGTGCAAAAGGGTTAGTACATCCAGCCTATGCTAGAAAGTAGTTCGCTGGGATTTACTACTGCAGTAACTAACTTGCAAGTGCAGTACAGTGAAGGGTCACCTTCTACATGGAACCAATGGCAAATTACATTTTTTAAAATTTCTTTATATATATAAAAAACATGCACAAAGAAAGAAGTAGATTATATGCATCTGATATTTTGCTGAAGAAAAGTGTCCAAGTGAGAAAAAAAAACAAAAAAAAAAACTTCTCAATTATGGGTAGCGCTGTTGTGACAGGGCCCTGTGCCTCAGGGAGCGTCTGGGTCTAGAAGCACTATCTGAAGCCTCCACACAAATCTGCACCCCTGTGGGAGTCCACCAGTGGATGAGAAATCAAAAGTGCAATCAAGCAAAGCAAAATACGGGAGCCCGCAGTCTACTCCACAGGCCACTGACACCATGTTGTCAAAGGCAGCAAGGAGACAGACAGAAAGAAAAAGAGAAAACCAGGAAAGACTGCAGGCTGCTTTTCGCTTACAGATTAGAGCTGGTTGTTGTAGAGATGATGGCATGGAGATCATTCATACCCATTTCATCAAAAGACCAGCCCACTGGATTAAGTCAAATTCAGCTTATTTTTGAATATAAAGGAGATGTATTTTTCTCTTCTCTCTCAGTTGGTCCTTGTGCACTTTGACAACTCTATAATTCAACTTCTTTTCAGTGGTTTTACCCTGTTATTTATTGCTCTGTGATTTTTTATTTTTTATTTTTCTGGGTATGAGTGGGCATGCTAATGACCACTGCTCTCATTGACCACCTCAGAAAGTAGCTTCAGTAAGGGGAGATAATGTGGTGTGAGGATGTGCCAGCCATGCATGTCATTACACAGCAGTGTTTAATGCAGAAGCCTTGTAATTCTGCTCCTCGCATTAAACAAGACATGTGAAACATGTAACAGACATCATTATTTTATATGTTGCACTTTGGATAGGACAGAAAGTAGCCCAGTTAGAAGGTCTGTCAACATTAGTGCAAAGTAAGCTGTTGAACTGCTCACTAACACACAAATATAGTATCGTGTCATTATGTCTAGGCAAGTCCCTAATGGACTAGGCAGGAAGTCACCCAGGAGGGCACTTTAGGAAGGATGGCAAAACTCCCCCTACCTGAAATGTGATTGGTCCCCTCGGTGTCCTTCAGTGCCATTGAGCTAGAGTACTGTCAGTCTGATCAAATGCTTAATGTCATTTGATCAGAACACTGTCAATAGCTGCTCTATTCCCTGCTTCTGGCAGTGCCCTGAGCAGCAGCTGCTAACTACGCTCCAGGGTACTTCTGTGTGTTTTGTTTTGGTTTGGTTTCTGCCTAAGTTACAATGCATATCAACTATAACCGATGCATCCTGCTTGAAATCTTGAATACACAAATTACATGCCATACTTGCCGACGTAGATGCTACATAACTTCCAACATTTGTTCTCTGGATAATAAAATGGACCATCTGTGGTTCCAGAGACCTAGAAAGACTTTACTCTCATGGAAACATGGCTACACTCAAACACCGAGCCAGCAGTCAGGCCTCTCCCTCTGGTAAGAGCCGCTGAGGTGGATTGTGCACTTTACATTAACAAAGCCCGATGTATGAACTCTTTTGAAGGCATTCACCAATGTTCAATGCAGATAGAGCCCAGAAGAATTCGCAGCAGTGCTAGTGGAAATTGTGTATTTGGCGACTAGCTGCAATGCTATAGGCAAATACATAAGGTGAGCTATATAAAGCAGCCGTAAACAAGCTACAAACAGCACACCCAAATTGATTTTCGTTGTTGCTGGCGACTTCAATCTGGTCAAATCTGAAGTCAGTTCTTCCTAAATTTTATCAGCACATGAACTTGGGCCTGAGCATCTCTCTTTGTGACTAGATCCTGGACTTTCTGTCAGAGAGGCCTCAGTCTGTCCACATTGGCAACAACGTCTCTAGTACCATCAGACTGAGCACAAGAGCCCCTCATGACTCAATTCTCTACTGTTCACTCTGCTGACCTACGACTGCACTGCCAAGTGCAGCTCAAACCACATCATCAAGTTCCAGATGACACGACTCCCCCCTGCACACACACCTGAACTATGAACTTGGCCCCTGATCAACCGATCACAAAGTTATTTACACGCGCACTACGGATATTAACGTTTTGACGTTGGAGCAGTTTCTAAATTCAGCATGAATGGCACTTTTTTGGCTATGAAAAGAATAATAAAAACTAGAAGATGCATTTTTGTGAGAAAATGTGAAGTGTGATTGCGCAGTTGCTATAAACATTAGTCCTATGGGCAAAAAAAAAAAAGGTTGTCTGGTTGAAAGTCCGACGGTCTACCCATTGTGCCACAGTTGATTATTTTTAATTAGATTACAACAGTCATACGGTCACACGTCTTTATTTCTAAAACTGAGCTGTAGTGTGTAGAAGTCCATTTTATGAGCGTTATGTGTGTTTTGCTCTGTGTTTTTTACTTCGCTTTTTTGGCTATTTATCCCTTTCCGGCACCCATACCCCCGACATCGAAGACTCTCTCACCACACAGATTCAGACTGGGGTTCAGCCCTCAACTACCTCTCCTATTTATTATGGAGTTCTGTTGACCACAAAAATGATTTTTTTAAACAATCAATACTCTGATTATCTGATCAATTATCGGCATACAAGCGCAATCCATCGGATATTACCGAACGTTTTGACGTTGGAAAGATGTTCATATTTCAAATGCTCTAAGAGGAGAGGCCCCTCCATAAAACAGGTGGAATAAAAAGAATAATAATAAAACTTAAGAAGAACAATAGTATGATTGCACATGAAGAAACTCAAGCACAGGCTTGCTACAGAGTAAAACAACTTGGCAGCTGAGAAAACACAGTCACTGGTCAAACTCTCCTTCAAACGAGAGTACAAACAGGATCAGCCCTTCATGAAGGATATTGCCAAGCCAGAGCAGAGGGAAAAGATACGAAATGTAAGCCTGTCATGGTTGTAGCAGAGAGTCAGCATGCGCTCTGTGAAAACAAACACGGGTTAGAATGACGGTGACCGGACAAAGACTTCCAGGTTGGCTAGCTATAAATAGGGAAGGCAGAGATAGGTAGCAGGTGAGAGGTGTAACTAAGCTAATCTAATGAAATAAGGCAATACAAAACATAAACTAACTAGTTTCAAGTTTCAAAATAATGCAGTGAGGTATTTAGAATGTGGGGTGCAAGATTGTGCAGTGAGGATTTAAACTGGCATTGTTTACAGTGACATTGTGAAGAGTCCAAGGTCAAGAGTCCAGTAGTTGTGGTGAGTGTATATTGGTGTGTGTAGAATATCAGCAGTTCAGAAGCCTAATGGCTTGTGGGTAGAAACTGTCTCTGAGTCTGCTGGTGTGGGTCTGGATGCTCCTGTACCGCCTACCTGATGGCAGTAGCGTGAAAAGTCTGTGGCTGGGGTGGCTGGGATCAGAGAGGATCCACTGCGTCTTCCTCCTACAGCGCTGTCTGTAAAGGTCCTGGATGGCTGGCAGTTCAGTCCTGGTGATGCGCTGGGCTGATCTGACCACCCTCTGCAGAGCTTTGCGGTCCAGAGCGTTACAGCTGCCATACCAGGTGATGATACAGCCAGACAGAATCCTCTCGATGGTGCATCGGTAGAAGTTTGTGAGTAGAACTTCTACCGATGCACCATCAAGAGTATTCTAACCAATGATGACAAGGTAAACTGAACACATAACTTCAAGGAAACAACACACAGGTGAAGATAAAGTAAAGTGGTCCCTCATAGTCACGCGTGAACACACCACAGCACACAGTGTGAACTTCCTTCTCTGCATTTAACCTATTCACCAAGTGAAGCAGTGGGCCTGCCACCAACAAGGGGTGCCCGCGGAGCAGTGATGACACTAGCAGTGCTGGGATTCAAACCCACAACCTTCTGATTGCAGGGGCAACTCCCTAACCACTAAAAACCACAGACAAACTCAGGCTCAGTAATCCAGTGACTGGACCTCAGGAGGTGGGGCAGAAGTGGCAAGGCGGTTTTGTACATAACAAACAAGTTAGAATACATCACATTTGTCCCTGATTTATGAATCTGTGAAATATGAAAATGAAGTCTGTTTTGTATTCATTAGTTTTTGTTATGTCACGAAAACTAATGTATTTACATCCAGCCATTTACATTCAGGCCTCAGCATTTTAGCTCTACCTGTTCCAATTATGGAGTGTTTGAGCCTGAACTGTTTTTAAACACAGGGCAACCAATCACAACAGACCTCATTTACATACATTTTATATTTACATATTTTTACATATATCAGTCTTATGGACTAAAAGGGGTTGGAAAATGATCATGGAGAGATAAATTACAACTGTTTTCGGTACATAAACTCAAACATAAGCAGACAATACGAGAAAAATATAAAATACTAGGAAAATGCTCCCCAGTAATTATTTTCATCACTTCATGTCTGCCAGGCCCTAAATAAACTACTGAAACTCAGCTTTGAAGCTACCTCATGCTCATTTTAAACTTTGTCTTCAAAACAGTTTGTAATCCAACACATCTTTGACAGACTTTCAGACATTTCACAGGTGTTACCGGCTTATCTCATGGATCTTTCTCCAGAGTCACTCAATAGTTGGCCTGGTTCCTGTCATGGATCTTTCCATATGTTCTTACAGAGTTTTTCTTGCCATTGTTACCAATAAGAGTGCTCATTAGGGGTCTGGACCCAGCTGTTTTGTGACAGTGTCTGTCAATGTTATGCAAGTAAAAAAGTGACCTGGAGGAAAGTTTAGTGGATTTTATTTTAATTTTTCATTATTCAAAAACTGGATGCCTACCTGATGTGACAGTTGAAATACTACTGAGTGATAGTATGTCTCTCTTATCTGTCATCTCTGTGTCTCTCTCTTTCTCCCTTATTCTCTCTCTCTCTCTCTCTCTCTCTCTCTCTCTCTCTCTCTCTCTCTCTCATCAGAATGACTCATTAGATGCATGGTCATGCAGTTTCTGACGATAGGATGTGATGTGGTGATCTGTGGCAGGTCACCCCTGACAGATACCAGCAGATTTAGCAATCAGGAGGGATGAATGTCCTCACTTCTTCCTGTGTGAATGCAATACATGTGTCAAGTCACTGGATTCCCTGTCCTGAAAAGGCTTCAATCAGCCTCCTTTACGGCGCTGATGAACTTTGGTTTCTGGATGAACTACAATTGCAGCTAAGCCGAGAGGGACAAGAAGTGTGTACTTATTTAAGTGTATGCTTAACATAACATCACTGATGGAACGAAGCCTCATAACTGTAAAGGGAATGTTTATAGACATCTTTAAATTTAAATTACATTCATGTAGCATCATCATGTAGTGAGATTTTGGACTATTAATTAAGTAATATCAGACTGTTTCTACTGGCCCATTCATTATGCAATGTTCACAAAATGCCTTTTTAAACTGTAAAATTATAGTAAAATGTTAAAAAAATATATTTTTATTATTATTAGTAGTAGTAGTAGTAGTAGTATTAGTATTATTATTCAGAATAACAATGCAGTTACAAGCTTTTCATTTGAACACAAAAATGTTTGTACACTGTTATATCAGTGTAACCAGGTAAATAATGAGATACGGAGAAGGTACATATGTTCCTTCTATAGTGTTGGAGGCTAACAAGAAAAGATAAAGACCTACCCCCCGATGATAACTTATGACGCTTTTCCACTGGCACAAGGAGGAAATGTTTTTCTATATTCGAGTCGTAATCGTGCTGTCACGGCTCTGTTCAATGGCAGGGCTGCTGCTTTTTGATTGGTCGAAATATTGTCATCACAACATTGGAAAAAAGTCATTGTTTTGTTTTTTTTTACTGTCCATGCAACCATGGAGATACAAACTAACAACTGAGAAGTTGATGAAGTTCAAGAAGTTGATGAAGTTGATGAAGTAAAAGATCTGTTTACGCTAAAGTGAGAGTTTTCTATTACACTAACAACTGTATCTTATAAAACTGTTTATAAGTTATATAAAGTTATAACGCTTATAAATGCAAAGCTGTGCTAGGACATCGCTAACAATTTAGCTGGGTTAAGTATTCGTCTCAGGGCTAAACAATGCCAAGAAACAACTTAAACAAGACCACAAATAATAAAAGACCACAATAACTAAAGCAGCTCTGACACACAAAACATTCCAATGGTATCCGCTGGTATGGCTCCACGGATGCGGTTTTGAGACAACAACCGGCCATAAACTGTGGGAAGAGAACTGCATTGCTAACTAGTCAGAAACACCATTACCGGACAAAAGATACAATGGAAAATCAAAGCATGCCACCACTTGCATGCCATCGCAATACCGATTAGGTACAGCCCGGTCCCTGTATACCAGTGGAAAAGTGTCTTTATTATGGTGACTGTTGCTCAGTATGTGTGGGGAGCTGATTACTAACTCAGTATGCTTGGAAAAATGGTGGAAGGGGAACACTCCACACAGCAGAAGAAGGAACATTTTGTCCATCAGTGTTGATGATCAGAATGATCTTGTTTGTTGCTTTGTTTTCCTGGTCATAGCTTTCATATTATATGTTGCTGAAGTAGATGGAGGGGTATGGGGAGATATGGGGACACATATGCAGGAACCAGGTTTATTGCAGAAAACAGGAGAAACAAGGAACAAAAGGAAATATGGAGCACTGACTCCTGCAGCCAGTGCTCCAGTCCATATTGTGTTGCTCCTTGTTTAAGCTGTTCTGCTTTTTTTTAGATGTTTTTTTTTTTATTTGTGTTTTAGAAATTTTCAGATTTGTGTTTCTAATTTTAAAATTGTACTTACTTTTATACTTATTTCTACTTTACTTGTACTTATTTTTTATTTGTATTTTTGTTTTAGAAATGTTCAGATTTGTGTTTAATTTAAAATTGTACTTATTATTATAATGTTTGCACGGTCATAAAAGGAGTGGTTCAGGATACATTTCACTATGCATGTGACAAATAAAGAATCTTGAATCTTAAATCTTGAATCTTGAAAACAGGACAGGGAAAAGCGAGACAGCAGTCTTTAGAGAGACACAGACAAAGTTTAAATATATGTCAAGAATCAAACAGGCTAGAACAGTCAGGCTACAGTTCTTTTAGAGAAAACAGACAGGAAATACAGATCTTACAGAGATATATACACTGTCCACGCCAGTGAGGCTGTCCCAGGACCACGGGCTAGTCGAACACTCCACTGCCAGGTGGGCCTACACAAACCAGCCACCCAGGGGACAATGAGCTCGCTGATTGACAGGGCTGTCAATCTCTCAGGAGGTGCCCGTCCGATGAGTGGGCCCAGGAACCGCATGTGGCTCCACGGGGGGGTAAAGTAGAGGGGAACTAACAATGGCCAGGCCAAACATTTAAAGACATATTGGTGACTGCTGGATGAACAGTCATCTACAAACCAAGGCACACATAGGGCTAATTTCCCAAAGCTATTTTAAGCCTAAGCAAGACTGAAAAAAACAATGGTGATTCAAATTAGTCTAAAATGAGGCCTGATCTATGTCCAGAACACTGGCCCATACAGAACCTCTGAATGATTACACTCCATAAGACACTAAAGGTTGTCTTGTATTTCTGTCTTGGTTTTTAGAAATATTAAATATTGTTTAATTTAATTTCAAGAGGTGATGTGAGGCTTCACTTGTTAAATCTGTATTTAATTTGTCACCATATGTTGGTAGTTACTCGAGCACATGAGGTCAGAGGAATCTGCTCAAAGAAAATAAATCAAGCTGCATACATTCATGTTTTAGGATGCATGATGAGAACATAATTACACATGCAAGATTTTCAGTATCCAGCAGTGAATACACACTTTCAGTTTACTAGAATAGACTGAAAGGTCCGCATTTGGCTGACGTGATGTTTCGCTTTAATATAAGCACTTTTGCATTATCTTTTGTGAAAAAACAATAAATTAGGCATTTTTACACAGCCCACTGGACGGCCTAAAGATTGTGCATTATAAATGGTTCTACTTTGATAGATCGCCTTGTAACTTTATTGGGTTGGGTCAGTTCAGCTCTCCACATATGCTTTGCTCTTCACAAATGTTCACTTAAAATGTTACTGTTTTATTGATTTGATTGTTATTCGTTGTGGTCATTTCACTGCTGTTAGTCCCCCTGCACTTGGAAGGGGATATTTTGCACTGCTTTTGTTTTCTGTGTGTGCTTGTGGTTGAAGAAAATGCCCAGTTGCTGGAGCTGCCTGGCACTTTTAATATAAACCTATTACTTGTTCTCTCTGCCTAAGCAGGCATTGGATCTCCTCGGGGAGGCTAATCACTTGGTGGTGGAATTCCACCCTTGCATGCGGTTGGTTTAATACAGAGTGTTTGGTGTCTGCTGTGTCCTCTTGATCACTTTCCTTGTGTGTGTGCGTGTGTGTGCACGTTGTGGTGGTTTGATCCTTGGAGTACACTTTGTGTTAGCTTGCCTTCCTGAGGTAACCTATGCCTGTAGAATATATTGTTCTGTCCTTTATGCAAATTATAGAATTGTAAAGGAAGTCTTAAAAACAGAAGTAATGTAATAAATTTCTACTTTGGTGTAGAATTGTCCCTGGTTTTCTTCTGTTAATGGGTTTTAATAAACAAATGATTATGGGATCTGCGTCTTTGTAGTGTTTACGAACCTGGGTGTCCTTGTCTTATACTGGTGTACGTATTACAATACCTGGCTTAATAGTCTCTGGGTGAAATTTCTGGGGTGGCATAGTCTGACTACCTAAATCCTTTATACTGCTCTTACCACATAAATGAAACCTTTCGTTTCCAACCTTTTTAGTGTCTTTGCCTGTTAGTTTGGCAACAAACGTACTGTCCATTTGTCCATTGTGATGGACAGTATGGAATGATACATGCAGCGAATGCAAAAAATGTCATGTTTATATAAAAGGCAAAAAAACTTGAAACGGTTTGTGAGTCTGTGGTTTGTTTAGAATGTGTAGCATAATAGTGTAATAGCTAACCAGCTGAAGTTACCATACTTGCTAGCTAGCCGGTTCAGCTTTCTTGCCCCTTTCCTTCAACTGCATTTAGTTCATGGAGCGCTTAGTTCTGCCCGTCAAAATGACGGGATTGCAAATGTGAGCTGTGGGCAAACAGCACTGCAGTAATAATTGCATTATTGTATCCCCATAGCCAAACTGACAGACAAAGTCACATAAGGTTAGAGGTAACAGGTTTTATTCATTTACAGTATTAAAACCGGCAGCCTTAATTTAATCAGTTTTATTTATTTATTTTCTCAGGCTGAACCTTGTCTGTAAAGTAATTTCAGATTTCTTTTTTTTTCAATTACAGCTGTTTGAACCTTCACCAACTTATAATGTACAATTAATGACTTTAAGTGTGCGGCCCTGATTTCGTTAAATATGCACTTGGACCGAGACCTTTTCATATATTATACAGTTTCGTACGTATTGCATGTAATAGTCATGCTGGCTTACTTAGTAATCATTAAGAACTCATTAAAAAAACATCAGAAAATCATTACCTTGATGAGGTGATATGAAGTCATATGCTCTTTGTCAAAGTTTAACGTAAAGATGTTTCAGAGTAATTTCCTAAACATAAAATAACTGACAACTAATGTATATCAAACAACAGAGGTCCAGTCCAATCCACTTTCTACTTGAATACTAATCAGTATTCTAATCATTATATTTACCAGCCAGTTACTGCTATGCTTTACTTAGTAGTAATGGCTGATGTCGTGAATGGTTCTGGTACAGCAGTCATCCTTTACACATATTCATGGACGTTTTGGGAAAAATCTGGACCAAAACAGAGGACAGTTTCAGTAATGATAATGATTCTTGCATCACTGCTTGGGCTGATTTTAATCGCACACATTTCAAGACACTCGTTTGCCACACATTATGATGATAGAGGCTAATATCTCTGGGGTGAGTTTCCCAAATGTACCACAGCATGAAGATCAATGTGAGAAGATAAAGCAAACATCACTTTGAACACCCTTGCTAATAGCTTAGCTGATGTAAATGCTGCAGAGCTTGTACAAAACTGGGCTCTGCTCTCTGCTTCATCTGTCCTCTTCAGGACCATGACCTCTGCCATTCTTCATCGGTTTCTTCACAGCCCAAGAACGTGTATTGTGCTAATCACACTGTATCTGTAAGCATTTCATAGCTACAAGACTTCAGCAGCTACTATGTGAGATAGTTAATCCACCCAATTAGAGGTTCAAAGTAATTATTGGCACCCTATAATTGTTGTATTATTAAATACTGAATTGCATTTACATTTTAATTACATGCTGAAAGCTTGATTTTAATGTTTTATTCTTTTTTTTTTTTTCTTTTTTGAGACATAGACGAGACAAAATGCCCTTAGCGGTGAAGCCTATGCTAATATTGTTTTTCTCACTATTTCGCTGCAAAAGAAGGCGAATAAAGACCACCAGGCTATCAATTTGCAAGTACAACTAAGTGTAAGATGCAACCAGTGTGTGGGAGTGTGTGTGTGTGTGTGTGTGTGTGTGTGTGTGTTCATGTTGCTCCGTCTGATGCATCTCAGGTTGACAGCATGGTAGAAAATGATGAAAACCCATTTTGAATGCTATATTTAGTTCTATGTTTATCCCAAACAATGTGTGTAAATAAGCTGAAACACCTGAAATAAGTGGTAACACCAGATACTGAGGAATTTCTTTTTCATCCACTCCACAAACTGAAAGCGAAAAGGTGATCCACTAGTGACTAGTGTAGCAGAGATGATAACACAAGGTCATTGTTTATTATAATTCTTAAAATCCTATAAGTATGGCTATTAATGGAATTTTACGGATATTGAAACTTCTTGGTGGTGCTGTAACACCTTTAGAGGGCAGTGAAAGAGTTTGTGTTGTTTGTTTATTTGAACTCAAATCACTTCTGTAAGCAGTTGGGAGCTGCAAGACTTTGGCAGCTACTATGTGAGATAGTTAATCCACCCTTTTAGCCTCTTTAGGATTAGACTTTAATACGAATGAATTGTTTTTCCAAAAAAGACTAATTGTTACTTGCATTTATTAATATAACAATGCATGTCAGTTAAAATGTCATGGCTGTAACAGACCTATTGTATGGATTGAACCTTTAGAATATGCATGGAATTTGATTTTTTTTTTCCATAAATGAGAATGAATAAGAAATAATGATTATTAAATAAAACCAAGCTTGTTTTAAAACTCGTTTTAAGCTTTTAAAGCTATGAAAACGTTCCTAACTAAAGTGCTGAGCAGTTCTTTACAAATTTCTATAAGAGCTCTGAGAATCTGTTTTCTGCTTTGGATCTGACCTTGAAAAAGGAAGAATATCTATCTCTTAGCAACAGAGCAAAAAGAAAAACAATAATGAAATAAATGTTGGCGTCAAGGCCATCACTTTCACCAACTGTGACAAATGAGGTTATGATGAACTGTGAAAGAGTCGTGCCGAAAAATCTCGCCGATGTTTAAGTGACCATCTTTTCCAACTAACACTTCTTGTCCAACCACGTGTAGAGGAATGGGGAGTGGAGGCTGGGGAGAATCGGAATGTGATGTCATACTGCCTTTTTTTCCACTATTGTTTGGTTCCTATTGTTCCAGATTTCTAGCTCTCGACATTTTCTAGATCAAGTCAAGTAGGTCATTTCAACCATATACACAGTACTCATTGAAAAGAAGCAATGTTATTCTAGGACCATGGTGCAATACAAAGAGCAAAAAACAGAACACCACAAGCAGTAATGGTACTAGTGTGCGTGAATACAGTATTGTGGCATACGTTCTAGCAGCAGAGTTGCTGTGTGCAAAACAATTGCAAATATATGCTGAGACTGAGGCACACAGCAATACACAATTGTGCAAAAATAGGATTAAAAAACAGGATTAAAAAAAATGTACAGTATGTAAATAAAACAGGGTATTTACAGGGTATATAACGTTTTCTTTGTTTATGGCAGAACAGTTTAGTGTCCATGCATTTTGATATGTATTGTGAGTAAAGAAGCAGTTCAGATCAGTGTGTGTGTGTGTGTGTACCTAATGTACCATTAGGTTGTGGGAATGCTGTGTGGGGTCAATGCTTGCAGATAAAACATGTGGTGTAAATGTGATGCTCTCCACTGAGGAGCTATTGATGTTCAGCGAAGAGTGGTCACGTCGTGCCCTATTGAAGTCAACAGCCATCTCTTTTGTGTTGTCCACATTCAGAGACAGGTTATTGGCTCTGCACCAGTGCATTAGCCATTGCACCTCCACTCTATATGCCACCTCGTTGTTCCTGGTGATCAATCATGGTCATGTCACCAGGTGAAGGGTGGTGGTGATGGCATGGTTGGGAAGGTATGTAAAGTGTTGTAGGTCCAGTGTGGGGGCAGCTGTGATTTCATGTGCAGCATAACAAGTCTCTCAAAGCACTTCATGATGGTTGTGGGAGTGCAACAGGATGGTAGTCATTAAGGCACATGTCATTAAAGCAGTACATGAGAGAGACATCTGTAATAACATTTACATACATCTCCTCAGACATCTCACATCCTGATGGCAATAAAACTGCTGTAGGACAAGTGAGTCTCCGGTGGGTTGCATATAAAAATTGAAATGTTTGCATTATATGTGGCCATGCCATGAAAGAAAACTAGAAGTTAATGACACTGTGATACTATATATATTATATAGTGAATATATACTCTCTTTATACTCTCCCCACTTTCATCAGCTCGTGGGATTTCGCTTTCTTTTCTTTCTCCTTCAGCTAACACTCTCCTCCAGCTAGAGCACCATCATTTCATGATTTGGAAGGTGTTTAATGAGGATATGTTCTAGGACACAAAATGCAATTCGAGGCGGCATCTGCCTGGAAAATCAGGGAGATTTGTATTTGGGAGGGGCTAAAATGTTCTGAGCAGCCCTGAGTTTGGTGGAAAAGAGTAGGTAATTCAGCCTGTAATCTGCTCAGGGGAAGACGGAGAATAACACTGACATGGCCAGTCTGTACGGAAATAAAATCACCAAGCAGGAGCTGTAAAAGGGCAAATTACCCCAGAACCCCATGTTAACTTTATCCCGTCTGAACAGGGCTGCACTATAAGGATCAAGCTGATGCAAAGCCTTGAAGAGATATAGATTGTCTGCTGTAATAAAATTTTATAAAAATACAATATCCATTAAATTTTTCACGTAACTCCTATATTTCCAGATCACAGCTGAAATATCTGGTTGGGAACGGAAGTCTTGCTCATTATTGTTTTTAGCCAAGTCAAATAAATAATAAATAAATAAATAAATAAATACATGTTGTATACCTAGGAATATCTTACTTTGGCCTCTTTTATGGGTCGTGTTTCATGGGAAAGAGGATTGTGTGTCACCCGTGTCTGAGAGTGATGCCATCGGAAGCATCAACTTCTGGCAGGGCCACCCATGGTGACAATGTCAAGGAATAATGTCGAGGACCCAGAATAATCAAATTTAGAAGACCACAGCGATGTAACAGGTGGACAAAGATACCTCAAACTCAGCAGATCCATCAGCTACAATTGTCTTGATTTCCTTAGATTTAGATTCAGTGTACTGATTTGTGAAATATCGTGTGCTTCGTGGAGAGCAACATCAGGTACACATTAAACAAACAAAGGCACTGGCATCTTTGTTCTATGGGCCAACACAAAACAACTTCAAAGTATTTTATTGTGTCAGGAATGGGTAACATGATGGTTGGAAGCTCCTGGTCAAGAACTGACACCAAAGTGGTACATACCTGATTTGGTCACTCAGCTTTTGGACAAAAGTAAGAAAGTTGTTCGGTAGCAGTAATCACACCTGAGCAGCTCTGTTTACGATCCTTTCTGCTTACTCTGAACTGATAAGCAGCTAGAAAAGGTGCCCTAAAAATAGTTAGCATCCAGGGGGTTCACCATCATTTGGTCAAAAAAAACATCAAAAAATGGCTCCATGGTCTAGTTCTGATGCTCACGTACCCACTGTAGGCTCTTTCTGTTATGGTAAGGGGTCAGCATGAGCATTCTGTCTGGTCTACAGCTATGGAGCCCATCTTGCTACAATGCACTGTGTTCTGATACATTTCTACCATAGTCACCATTTTCAGCAATTTGTGCTACAGTAGTCTAAGTTGCTCAGGTCCTTACACTTGCCCATTTTTCCTGTTTCCAACACATCAACTTTAAGAACTGACTGTTCATTTGCTGCCTAATATACGTATGCAAGTTCAATGCAAGTTCATGTAAAGAGTTTGTTCCAAGTCATTTTAGACCTCAACACTTTAGTTTCTGTTGGTTCATTCATTATGGAAAGTTTAGACAAATATATTAATGGCAATGGTGGGGTGTAAACTGAAGATATGTACATTTTTAGTGCAAGAAAAAAAAAGCATTTTCAGTCCTCTTATACATTAATTAGAGACAACAATAATCAGGCATTTTAATAGGATTTTTCTTATGGACAGATTTGTTTTTGCATTTTCTTGCATCCTCCCTCATATTGAGTCCTTTATACACTACAGGCCAGAAGTCAGGGCCCATCCTCTGATTTTTTAAAAAATAAACGATACACTGCTCTTTCAAAATTGTATTACAACAAAACGTTAGAAAAACAAATAGAACTAGAAGTGTAATCTAGCAACGTACACCGTAAGTGCAGTTTAATGGACGTGATAGCTTATGTATGAGCTTCATCAAAATAACCACAACTTGTCTTTATCACAGCAGCACAGATTTGCCACAGCCTTGCCAGCAATTTGTGGAAATAACTCGTGTCCAAATCCTCCCAGTGTCATGATCCGGCTAGCACTTCAGAAGGGGATGCACTCGCAGGAGTTTCAGCAATACAGTTTATTGTGAAAATGGTGGGAAACACAAAACGAAGGAACATGTAGAGCAACACTACTTTGTGAGTAAAGGTCATGGAACAACACAAAACCTTCGCTAGACAACTCAGAAAGGTGGGGTGGGTTCTGTGGTAGCCTGAATATTCCAGCAAACAGGGAGGAAACTCCTGAAAGAGGTAAGTGTCCTTCTGCAGGCTGGAGCGGAGCCAGGCGTATCGAGACAAGACTGAGTCACAATTGCAAGTTACACGTAGACAGATAGAGACAGACACACAGACACAACCAGTTGGTTGGCACGAGGGTGAATGGACAATGAACTCTGGGCCAAGCAGAGCTTAAATAAAGAAGAGTGATGAGGTGCAGGATCGGTGATGAGGGGACAACAAAACTAAAGTGACAGCGAGGGGGGACCCCGAGCTCAGTACTCCAGGAAGGCTGGGGCGTGGTACAAGCGAGCCAGTTGTGACACCCGGCACCTTTTCAAGCAGCAAACAGTTCTGTCTCATTTGCTGGACGCTCATATCGAACTTGTCAGTCCAATTCACCCTTGAAGCTCAGTGGGAGAAAGATCCGGAGACTGGGGAGGGCAAGACATAATTCTCAAAACCTTTTCTTTTCTTTGGACTGGTTGTAATTTTTGGCACAATTTTGAAGAATGGGATCTTTATTCTGTTGAAGAATGACATTTTGTCCAGTGATACATAAACCAGAAGGAATTGTGTGATATTGAAGATCTGAGTGATACTTTTTATCACACACAAAGTGTGATCAAACACAAAGTGAATGTCAGTGCACTAAAGTCAGACCTGATTTGTCCTCTTCTAAACCAATTGTTTTAGCCTTTGTGGCTAAATAATGTGTTACCACAGACTATAACATTTTGAAAACCAGTGAGTTACATTTGTTTCAAGTATTTCTAATGTTTTCATGTCATACATTTTTGAAAAAGCAGTGGGGCAAGTGGTGGCCTAGTGGTCAGGAAGATTGCCCTGAGATCAGAAGGTCGTGGGTTCGATTCCCTAGACTGCTAATGACACCCCTAAGGTATCCTTGAGCAAGGTACCGTCCCCACACACCGCTCCCTGGGTGCCCCTCATTGGTGACAGCCCACTACTTTGCTTGGTGAATGAGTTAAATGCAGAGAAAGAATTTCACATTGTTGACGCGTGACTATAGGGGGCCACTTTACTTTTTCATTTACATTTTTTAAAAACTGTGGGTGCATAGCCTGTAGTGTATTTCAAAAAATAATATAAAATAATACAAAACAAGTAAAATAAAACAAAATAACTGAAGTGCTGGGCCGTTCTGTACACGTTTTATAAGAGCCCTGAGAATCTGTTCACTGCTTTGGATCTGACCTTGAAAAAGGAAGAATATCTCAGTGTTGTCTAGAAGCAACCATGCAGACTGTCTCTTAGCAACAGAGCAATAAGTAAAACAATAATGAAATAAATGTTGGCGTCAAGGCCATCTTTTTCACCAACTATAAGAAATGAGTTTATGATGAAGTAGGAGAGAGCCATCCCCAAAAAAAACACATGGTGATGTGAACGACACTGAACACATCTGTCCATTCTGTTTAAACTAGTCATTCCTTAATACACCTTTTGTCCAATTGCAGGTAGGGGAATGTGCACTGGGGGAAATCATAATGTGACAGACAAGGTGATGTGTCTGAACAGGCCTGTGGGGTTTCGCTTTATTTTCTTTCTCCTCCAGCTAAAGCACCCATCGTTTCATGTCTTGGGAAGTGTTTAATAAGGATATGTTCTAGGACACAAAACACAATGCGAGGTGGCATCTGCCTGGAAAATCATGGAAATTCATCTTTGTGAGGAGCTGAAATGATCTGAGCACCCCTGAGTTTGGTGAAAAACAGTAGGTAATTCAGCCTGTAATCTTCTCAGGAGAGGACAGAGAAAAACACTTACGTGGCCAGTCCGTACGAAAATAGCACCTGTAAAAGGGCAAATTACCCCAGAACTCCATGTAAACTTTATGCCATCTGAATGTGGCTTTGCACAGAGCTTCAAGCTGAAGCAGAGCCTTGAAGTGGAATAAATTATCTCTTGTAATTATTATTATTATTATTATTATTATTATTTTTATTATTATTATAAATATACGGAATATTTTTCATGTGACTCCTGTATTTCGAGATCATGGCTGAAATATCTGTTTGGGGACCATTTCTTACAGTTTTTGGTAAAATCGGATACATTTAATAAAATAAATAAAGAAATGTAACTATATATTATTTTGCTTCCGTGTCTATGAGCATGAGTAATGGTATGCAACTGTAATATCAAGTTTAGAACATCCTATTTTACTGTACTCATACTGTTCTCGCAAATGTGTTTTTGAGGTTATTGCCATTAACTGAGCTTAATGCTGATTTCTCTGTATACATTTCAAACATCATGTGATATTCTGTGGTTTTTGTCGTCGGGCTCTGGTGAATGTTAATGCTTGTCATGAACCTCAGTTAAGACCAAATGTAACATTAATCATTGATTCTGCGGACTGTTCTGCCATATCTCTTTCCATGCTCACTAAAACCTGTGTAATTTGTCCACCAGCAGGCTTCACATTGCTGAAGATGAATGTGGCTGAGATAAGAGCTCTACCACAAATGTTGGTAGTGGAACTGCGTACTTCCAATGTCGTGTAACTGGGTGAAAGATCTGCTTGTGGAGATCACTGGAGAACCTTTGAGGCCTTGGGCCTGACTGAGGGGGACTTTTGCGAAAGCCATTAGGACTCACATTAGCTTAACCACTGACACTGTATTTTGTTAGGTTTGTGAACACATCTTACTCTCCATTATAACAGCTGCGTTAATTTATATGTAAATATAGAATTATAAGGGGGCCAAAAAGGAAACATATCCATGTAATGAATTCCTTAATATATAAATATAAAGCTAAATGAATAAATATACTGCAATTCCTGTGTATATAGGTGTAACTCAGAATTAATAAAACTGTGTGCTCAGGCATATCACAAGTCAGTCATTTTTCTTTTTTGAATCATTTCTTTTCTTCCCTCATAGGGCACTGAGTGAACAAAACAAGTTTCAAATTGTACATCACTATCAATGATAGAATGATAGATCAAAAAAGAATGTAAAATATTTTTTATTTAAATGAGGCAATGATTTAAATGATTTCATTAAGGTGTTCATTGCTTGGTGGTATCAGACTGATATTTGTAAATGCTTGCATTTGCTTAGTTGTCAGACTAAGCAAGAAAATGATTCTGTAAAATATTCTAGTTCTGTAAAATAATTGTGTATATCTGCCATATTAAATGTACTAAAACTCTCTGACTGTGGTAATGAAAATGTTAATCGGAAAATAAAATGGTGGTTGTGCCACCTGATCATGTGACTGACTTAGGACGTCAGTGTGAGAAATCCCTGAGACAAAATTTTATATAGTGTTATATTCATACATTCAGATTCATATCGATATATTCTGAAAGTATATAAATGAAAACATTTATATATTCAGGAATGAAATAGAATATATAGAATTATATTTATCTATTCTGGTTTTTACTTATATATTCAGGTATTTATTTGTACTTTCAGATATTTATTTATATATGTGGAAACAGAATTAATAGTCATATATTCCTCTTTGTATTTTCAGGAATTACTTTTAAATATTTAGGTTTTTTAAATAAACCTAATATAAGCTTATACATTCAGAGGTATATTTGTATATTCAGGAACAGAATGTATTTCTTCAGTTATATTTATATCTTTAGGAATTGTATTTATACATTCAGCTTTATATTTTGATATTTTCTACTACTTTAGTCTTTTAGTTTAATCTTTGTGTGGTTATGTATTATTATGCAAACCTGTTGAAATTTTTCTCCATTTTTCTCTATCGTCTTAATTACGTTTTCTGTTTTATATTCCTGTATTTCTGAAAAAGCAATTATTACCACCATTTGATTTAAATTCTGATTAATGGTCTTCTCTTTTTCTCTTTACAAAACGTGTTTTTTTTTTTTAATTATTATTATTAAAATTAATAACAGTGTTGTTTAAGGTGTTTTCCTGGTGCAGTAGCACGCAAGCATGACAGTCACTCACTGGCTAACTTACTGCCATTGATAACTGATAATTATCAGCTAATCAGAAAGTTGTCCTAGCCTGACATATATCATACAATATATTGTTGAAATGCTGTGGAAATGCTGTACATATTTATGTCAAAAAATTCTGTGCATGACTTTTTTCAGTGCTCAGACCTGAACAAGAGCTGACATGGATTACGCAGCAGAAGAAGCAAGGCGGTCTCACATCTTTGATCATTTGGATGAGCCGTCTGCATTTAGGGCCATATCCACAGTGACAGGCGGAGACAAGAACCCTCACTTTGTGTTTACGTTTCGTTGGACAGGGAGGGAGAGTAATGCCTGCGAGCCAGGTTCAGAAAAGTCCAGAGCCCTCTCCCTGCTGGAAACAACAAGCCCATATCACTAAAAACAGACAACTTTAGACACTACGTCAGCCTTATTTGCCTGGATTGGACAGTGTGTCAACATCCGAAATAATGATACCGTGAGCAATGAGGATGAGCCAAACAAAAGGATCATGGTGGACACGGACACTGAAATCAGCCTAGAACTGCATACCCCTGTCACTCTAATGCAAAATTACAGCCCTCTGAAATCCTGTCTGGCATGTACAGGTGTTGTTCGGGAAATAAACAGTCGTGGATAAAATACACAAAGCCTGAACTTGAGTTAAAGTAGAGATACCCTTTGTAATATAGGGATCGCAAGACTAATTCATTTTTACTAGTCAAAAAATGAGACAGCTAGTTGGCTAGTCAGCCTTACCAAAGTAAAAAAAAAAAAAAAAAAAAAAAGTTTTGAGAAAATATTTTGGTAGTAGCTTGCTAATGAGCTATATGTTGTTTTGCCCTGCAAACGTTGTTTAGACAGGGACTCATCCTGGGCACACACACATACACCATCACACGTACAGTCAATTTAGAATCCCCAGTTTACCTGACACGCATGTCTTTGGACTGTGGGAGAAACCGGAGACCCCGGAGGAAACCTACGCCCCCAACCCTGGAGGTGTGAGGCAACAGCGCTACCCACCGCCCTGCCACACTTCTGACAGAGGCTCAAAGACCACCTGATTTCAAAATCTCACATTTCTTGCAGAGTTTAAACTGTATCTGGCTATCCCCACATGTCTGATGGGAAACAAACTATTTTTTATCGAGCTAAATTTTAGTACCGAGCACTATCCTACTTTAAAAAAGGTGCAGTGGGTGGCACAGTCACCTCACAACAAGGAGGTCCTGGGTTTGGTTCCTGGTCAGAGTGGCTAAGTGTCTTTTCTGTGTGGAGTTCGCATGTTCTCCCCATGTCTGCGTTGTTTTCCCCCTGGCACTCCAGTTTCTGTCCACAGTCCAAAGACATGCAAATCAGGCGAATTAGAGATGCTAAATCGCCCCCCAGGTGCGACTGTGTTTGTCTGTATGTCTGCCCTGTGGTGTCCAAGGTGTTTCTCTACCTTTTGACTTATGACAGCATCCCCCAGCAACCCTGATCAAGGCTAAGCAGCTCTGATAATTATTATTATTTAATAATAATTATTATATTAATTATAATTAATGGATGTTTTGAGAGATTACTGAATTTGTTGGTAATCATACATTTTTCTGGCAAATCACTAATCATATTTCATATATTTGCCTTAACACGTCAAGTTATATTTTTTGCAGTGCAAAAATGAAATTCCTTTATCTACTAATATTTAAAAAAAAAAAAAAAAAAGTTACTAAGGATAATACATAAGTGTCCTCGTGCCCATTGGTCCCGGGATAGGCTCCGGGGACCTGTGACCCTAGTGAGGATTAAGCGGTTACAGAAAGTGAGTGAGTGAGGGATAATACTTAAGTATTGCACAGGAAAATAGAGCCTATATCCCCACTGATAATCTGTTAAAAGAACAAATTATAAGTACTTTATTGACGCTAAACACTAGTAATCGACACACTATTGCTTTGTCACTTTCCAAAGTCTGTCTCAGAAAGTTAAAAATCCCTCCAAACCAGGCCAAGGACCTTTGCAACTTCCACATCTCCAGTCGCCTGCCCCTCACAGCCACAATAACAAGGATGTGCGAGAGCTCAGCATCAAAGAAAGTCCGGCTTTCAAACTGTTCAATACAAGTCTTTATTGCACGAATCAAATCATTGGTCCCCAAGATATGCTCAAGGACAAGTCAAGGCTGTGTTCTGCGCTAATGAAAAGAAAAGCTGCTTGAGGCTATTGTTTCTGGGGTAAATGCAGGGAACATTTTTTTTTTATTATTTCTGCAGTCAGCATGCCCAGGTGTCCAGCCCTGACCTCTTTTCCCAATGTGGACCGGCTCCGCACCAAATATTAAAATTTAACTGCATTATAGTGCAATATCATTCCAACAGGTAACATGTACCGCACAGAATATAAATGCAGGTGCAAAAGGCTTATGCTGGACTGCATTGTAGCAGCGCAGTCAATGTGATATGGCTGATTTCCTCCATTTAAGATACATATTTTATTTATTTCAGGATCTCAGGTAAGGCACCATATTGAGACCCATTTTCCGCCTGGTTGCACACAACTTGTTTTTTTTTTTTCTTTTTTTTTTTTTTGAGCAGTGCAGGCAGATATGGCAATCAAAGATTTGGTTTAGATAAAGGAAACGCACATACGCCAACACATGAGCTGTGTCAGGGATACTCCACATTCTTTGATCACAGTGAAAACAGAGTGAACCTCAGGTTGGTAATTACTGTAGATAAAAAAGACCATCGCTAGATTGTTTGTCAAGACATGACTAAAGCTACAATATCATGCTAAAATTTCAGTGGAAGAGGCAAGCAGGATGCTGAAGTGTCCAAATCCTCGATCTAACAGAAGATATTTTGCCGAGTGTAGAGCTGCACATGGGCAAGGAGCTCAAAACCTCACAGTTAAATTTAACATGATCTTGCGTGACACCTCCTCCCATGAAAAAATTCCCCTTTCGTGAAATCCCCATCTATTACCTACTCCCTTTAGAAGGCAGCTGTACGGGCTAAACACATTCCACCTCAGTTCCTCCTCTAATCTGAACTCCACTGTAATATAGACAGAATGGTGAACAGCACTGATCAGTATTTAGAACTGCCGCACGCTTCAAGACACAGCTGCTGCCTGGAAATTCTGGTGGGGTACAGCGAGCCGGAATGGCTGGTGCAGTTTTCACTCTCTGCCATATATATTTCTTTGCCATATATCTCAGACACACTATACAAAACCTAACTAGAAGCGAAATGAAGCTAAACATCATATCTTAGTTCAATGCCAGAAAAATAGTTCTCTGGAATTAATGATTTAATTCAGGTTCACAAGATGCCCCAGCATGAGTTAAACCAAAAGTATGAACATTAAATGACAACCTTTACAATTAAATGTAAAGAATATATAACAGTGGTACACAATGGATAAAAGTCCTGTGCTCTTGTGAAAATAGAGATACCCTTTGTAAAACATACTGGAGTAAAAGAAAAGCATCTTTACTTTTATTTTATATTTGAAACATTAATACCAAATATGTAAGTACTTTAAGTTCAATGGTTTAGTGATTCAAACCATTTTGCTACACTGTATTCTTCTTCTTCTTCTTCTTCTTCGTCTTAATAATAATAATAATAATAATAATAATAATAATAATAATAATAATAATAATAATTTAATAGTAGGACTAACCTATAATAATAATAATAATAATAATAATATAGGTTAGTCCTAATATTAAATGTAACTTTTAACTTTAAAAATAATAAATTGTTACATACTACTACTACTACTACTACTATTACTACTACCACTACTACTACTACTACTACTACTACTAATAATAATAATAATAATAATAAATATAGCCGCGAGCGGCGATGAGCGGGGTCCAAGCTGTTACGCCCAGTCCTCAAAAACGCAATGCTGAAAGGTTAGAATGCTTTGAGCTGCACAGGCCGTTCATGGAAGCCTTTTACATATTTTTCTGCAATAGTGATGCATCGTTTCAGAAATTCCATAACTGAAGTGTATTTCAGTTTATGCATAAATCAGAGAGAAGTGATGTCACCAAAAGCCACAAGTTGCAGTGTATGAAAGTTTAACAATGAGCGGA
>JBBPCZ010041840.1:0-13265 GCA_037974445.1 Brycinus macrolepidotus
TATACAGTAAAGTACAATCTACAATATGAATAAGGAATATAGATTTATATTTATAAATATAAAGGTAAAAGTTAAAACGTATATAAGTGTTATTTGTACATATAATATGTTTATACTATTTATAAATATAAGCATATTTATGTATATATATATATATATATATATATATATATACACACACACATGTGTACATATATACATACATTCACACACATACGCAAAGTGTATGAATGAACAATACAATATAATAAGCAAGAATTCTTATTATATTATACTCCATTCTTTCACATAAATGCGCACCGACACAGAAAGAAACCTTTTGGTGCGATTATACATACATTGGTGTCCATGAATATGACTACTGGGCATTTGTCCATCCTTCCCACCGGGACAGTTTTTTTCTACACACACAGCTCTGAAGTCCAGATAAACACACTGCAATTTGTTCTGCAACATTTTCACCACTGCACTGAGACCAACACAGTTACCCCACAACCACAGTTTTACACATAAAATCATCAGTTTCTTCGTAAACACATGATTTAGTGAAACTGTGTATTGCTGCATTCCCCACCATGCTGACACCATAAACTTCATACTAGTTGAGTCAGTGAGGGCTTTAGAAAAGGCGGTTTAGCTCTCTAAGATCAGAAAAGCATCAGAACCCTCAACCGCATCAAGGACGCCATCTGGACCTCCAGAAACCTGTTGGTGGGGAAGCGCCTGATGGTGCCCCTGTACGCCCCAAAACTGCTTGTAACATCAACGCTGCAGGGGTACACCGAATGTCGCCATTTGGAGGAGGGGGCCGGGGCAACTCGGAGGAAGGTCCCGGCCACCACCAGTCCTGATTGCCTGTAGATGCCCCCCAACACCTTCTGGTGGGAGCAGCGGGCCCATAGGGAGGGGGTCTCCTCTGACGCCAGAAGTGGCAGGCTGTGTGGATTGGACTGGAGACTGGGGTGAAGGCCTTATTTGGTAAGGGCTCACCCCAGTCCTAAACAACAGTGGAGTTTTAAACGAGGTTTTATTGTTGTCTCGTGTTGTTTTCTCAAATGGCTCCCTGCTCCCTCTGTAGTGCACTATGAAGGTCATGAAAGAATTTTTATAATAAACATATATTCAGACAAAGCTGTGAAACTCACTGACCAATTTTTACAGCCCTAGTCAGGTGTAGAAGCACAGTTTGGTGACCTGTGTGGTTTTCACTACAAAGGGAGTTTGAGTGATTTTGGGATTGACCCGTATTTCTTAATGCAGCTTCGTTTATTGTGGACACTCTGTCTAAAGCCCTCTGGAGTCTGGTGGTCCGGTGTCTTGTACAATGGCAGGACTAAGACGTGGTCAGACGACCCGTAAAATATCTCTTTTATTTCCTGGAAGTGTTTTCTTTATGTCGTTTGTATCTGTGTGAAAGAAGCTGTTTAATTATTGCTGCTTTTTCTTCAATGCACTGGTTAAATGACCTGATATAAAATGTTTGAGCAGTTTATTTAAAATTTCAGTGCATCATGGGAAGCTCCAAAACTGTGTTTTTCTAACAAGAAAAGATAAATAGTCGTACATGGTTGTGTATTGAGCAGCAGAGTGTTTGTGAAGTGTGTTTTTGTCTGTAAAGTGTTTTATTGTGTGTTTGTGAGATGAACGAAGTCTTCACCGTCTTTGTGAACAGTTGAGCCAGTGCTGACCTGCTTCCTGGGCCATGGACAGTTCATACTCACCTGGCAGGGGAGATACCATGATCAAGAAGGTCACTCACCCAGAATTACTGTGGTTGTGCGGTGTGGGACATAGTAACATTTTCTGAGAAAGATGGAGGTGTCCACTTCAAGTGCTTCAATGTCATTTTGACAAGATAGAAGAAATGCTGTGACATTCACTTTTCTGGAAGATTTGGAAATGTACCGACTGCAATTTAGCAGATGAATTCTTCAGAAGGATCTGCAGTTTGCAACAAATGACTTGGATTATATCTTTGTTTCCAGGCCTTTGAAGTGGTCTTCATGTCCCAACTAAATTTTGACACCTGTTTGCAAAGATTTGAAGAGAAAAAGAAAATTTCAAGTTATTAGAACATTTCTCTGGTTCCACTTGCTGAGAGAGATCAGAAGACTATTCATGTTATGATTATCAGAGAAGGTAAGTAACCACGATGTTTAGACCAGGATGTTTGGATCCAGATACTGTGAGGTGATGCATGGAATGGAACTGACAGATGTTGATGGGATCAAAACAGGCACTAGACGTTTCCAGGTGCGCCTATGAAGGAAAAATGGGATTCTCCAACATATCCCTAGCACAGTCCAGTTGGAAGCTTGCCACAGACCACGACTCTGACCTGTGCCCTAATCCCTTGAAATGCAATCTTTGTGATGCAACAACTCACCAATTCAGAGACCGTCCACAGGGTTACTCCAATCGCGTAAAGCGCTCAACAGTCATGATGCCCCTGACTATTTGGTAAGATTTAACGGAGGAACATCCGTTGAACATAGACGTGAGAAGGTAAATGATTGGAGTATCGATCCTATAACAGCTAGTAAAGATTCTGGTGACATAAATCCTTTGGTCACAGAGAGCAACCATATGCCAGCTCCAAGGATTACCTCAACTCCAGAGACAGGTCACAGGGTCTGACATCAGGAAGCTCCAGTGTCCCTCCAGGAGGTACAGTGGATATAAAAAGTGTACACCCCTGTTAAAATGCCAGGTTTTTGTGCTGTAAAAAACTGAGACCACAAAAATAATGTCAGTACTTTCCCCACCTTTAATGTGACCTATAACCTGTATGATTCAATTGAAAAACAAACAAATTTGGTAGGGGGAAAAAATATAAAAAATAAAAAACATACAATAAGCTGGTTGCATAAGTGTGCACACCCTTGAACTAATACTTTATTGAAGCACCTTTTGATTTAATTACAGCATTCAGTCTTCTTGGGTACACACCTGACATCAATTAAAGTGACTCTGATTAACCCCAAATGAAGTTCAGCTGTCCAAGTAGGATTTCCCTGACATTTACTCAGTTGCCTGCTACATCAAAAGCCATGGTTCACAGAGAGCTTACACAGGATCAAAGGGCTCTCATTGCTAAAAGGTATCAGTCAGGAGAAGGGTACAAAAAAGTTTCCACAACATTGGATATACCATGGAACAAAGAAATATATCAAGTCTCCCAAAACCATGTGGGAAAATGTGTTATGGTCAGATGACGCCAAGGTTGGACTTTTTGGCCACAATTCCAACATCCGAATGGCTATCTTCAAAACACAGCGTCACATCAGCTGTGTTTAAAAGAATCAGAATGCGAAACAGCGCCCCTAGAGTCACAAAACCCGGTGGTCACAGAAATCGGTGTAACACCCGGCTTCGCCCGGCGTGTGGGAAAATCAAAACTTTCTTCGCTAGACAACGCCCCCTTCTCCTACACTTTATCTACACGCACGTCGGTGGGCTGTTTACCATTCCAGATGGCTGGTGGCGACCAGAGAAGCCCGTTGCTAACGGGACAAGACAAAGGTCTTCCCCAGACCTCCGCCAGAGCTGCTGAACCGGGACACCGCGCTGGAAGCTCGCCGGGGCGGAGGGCATCGCTGCACCGTAGCGTCAGCTGTGCCTGGGGAAGTTGGTCGTGCCCTTCGGCCAGTACGTAAACGCCCCGTTCCACTGGCTTGTGGCAAACGACGTGGGCTACATGAAATATTAAGTGTATCGTGTTTAATACTACTGTTTTACTACGTTTAAAATGCCATGATGCTTATATCTGTTTGCAGGAAACAGCGTAGGCAACATGAATTGCTAAGTGTATTGTAGGCTGTGCGTTTTAAATACCATTTTGTATGTATGTTTTATGTATAAAACACGTTGCATGTATGTTATACAACGCATATACAGTGTACAAGACATATACAGTGTTGTCATGTGTTACAGTCTGTTACTCAGTATAAAGAATTCTTACTCCCTCTAGTAACCTCATACATAAATTAAACAAGACACGTTATAAAACTGACCAAGAAAATATGTCATTAAAAATATGCAAAATAATTCAGTATGTGTGCCTGTTGGTGTTGTGAGTGATCTGGTCTGGCAGATATTCTCCAACAACCATCTCCTCAAGATTCAAGATTCAAGATTCTTTATTTGTCACATGCATAGTTACACAAGTACAACATGCAGTGAAATGTATCCTGAACCGCTCCTTTATGACTGTGCAAATATTATTTTTAAAAAAGTGTCATTTTAAATTAGACACAAATCTGGAAATTTCTAAAACACACAAAAAAGTACAAGTAAAGTAGAAATGAGTATACAAGTAAGCACAATTTAAATTTAGAAACACAATCTGAACATTTCTAAAACACAAGTCTAAAAGTAAAATAGCTTAAACAAGGAGCAACACAAGTTAGAGAGAAAATATGTAAGCTAAATTTGAGGGGGGGTTTTTTTGGATGTAGTGTAGTGTAGTGCTTTTTTATAAGCAATCTAACAGATTTATAAATGTTTCTTTTATTATACATCCTTTGTTTTATTAATGTTTAGTGTGAGATTGTTGTCCTGACACCAATTCACAAGTCCATTTATCCATTTGCACAAAACTATGGCTATTATCAATGTTTATTTGCCTTTGTTGAGTTTCTTTACTGATTGTCACAATCACAGTGATGTCAGTGATGACGGGACTGAGTTGATGTGTATGATTCCAGCATAATCGACAAGCACAGACAAGAGGTGTTAAACCCACACAGAAAGGCATGGATAGCGAACCACTGGGTGAAAGACTACCTGACTACCTCGCAGAATATGCAGAGAGCTTCCTGCAAGTCTACGTTGTGCTCGAGACCAACATCGACAGGTGTATCTATGGCCAGCAAGGGTTTGAGGATCACACATTTCAGGAGATGTGAGAACTCTACGGCCTGTACCCCACCCAGAAGGACAGGCCAGAGCAATTCAGCGAAGAGCGGAGGAAGAAGATTATGAAAGCATACGGTTCTGTGAGGAGGTGGTTGCACACTCCAGTGACTCACATCACAAGCATGCAGATGAAGAGGTTCCGCAAATACATCAAAGACAAGGAACAAGTAAGCGTTGTTAAACAGGAAGATCACAATATCATGGCAAATTAATATTTGTTCAAATTACTGCTATTTTAATCATGTTTGCTGAATGTGTGTGTGTGTTTACTTTTGGTCATTAAAACTGGCATTTCATGAATACCTTTGTTGTCCAGCAACCACAGGCAAGCACCTCCACATGTGAACCTCCGTCATGGGGGTCAGGAGATGACGCTGCAATGTTAGCTGCAAGCCAATTTGTGGTAGGTGAGTGAGACAGTAGACATCAAACCGTTAAAAGAAATTCTGTTATTAACTACTTTGTTTGGTTAATTCTTAGATTTGTTCAAGTCCCAGGAATCCTCATTTATAGGCGAGTCTAGCACTCAGTCTCTGAAGTCCCAGGATTCCCAGCCCACAGTAAAGACCAAGAGGCCAGAGTCAACTCGCCAGCTCGAAGAGTAACCATCCACAGCACAGGTTTCCACAGCACAACCCATCCCTAAAGTCCTGTACGTGGACTGTGGGTGTTGCCGTGCATGGGGCCCAACAGCAGTGGAGGCTTTCTTCCAGCCTTGGGTGGACAACAGGATGGTTGTACGTCTGGACATCTTTCACTGGATCCATCGGTTTGACGCTGTCATCCGCTCAGAGTCCCACTCCCAGTACGCAGTGTTTAAGTCTGCGCTAGCTGAAGCAGTGCTGGCCTACAACCCCACAGACCTGGAGCTGCTCATCAAGGCTGTCAGAGCCAAGAACCCGGCAGCGATGGAGTCTGTGTCGGATGAGGATGTGGTCCGATGCTTTACATCAAAGGATCAACTCAAACACCACGTGCGGAGGATCACACTCGGGGCCCAGGAAACGTACCGGCTCATCTACTCGGCCATCGAGGAGCTGAAAGGTCCCACTGGGCTGGACAAGAGTGGAGTGAGTCTCATCAAGACACTCGGTAAAAAAAATTTTTTAAAAAGCCTCATACAAAAAGATATTACAACACTGATGTGCATAGTGTAGCATACAAAGCTAACACTGTACTGTACCTATGTCTATTTACAGAGGCCATCGATGAGATGTGGGCAGGCCAGCAGCGACACCTGGAGTGCATCCAGGATCCACCAGGCATGAATATGTACAGGGTGGCACGAACCACAACCATCAACGGTGTGGATGTGCCCTACTACAAATGTCTGCGTGGAACCAACAGGATGGAAAGTTTCCATAAATTTCTACCGGGCGTGATTCCAGGCACGTGTAGACTGTATACTAGTAACAAATGAAACATGTGACCCTGTCATCATTCTGTTACCTTTTATTATGAATTTCAGGTCCCCACTGTGCAGCGCGGCCCTATCAGGTTTACCTGATAAGCGGCACTGCACGGTGGAACTCAGACAGGAGCTCAGATGCCGTATTTGGTGGCAAAGGGCGGCACCACAGGATCTACTCACCTCCATCTCATCTGCTGACCTACCTCCAGCTCCACACCAGCCTGCTGTCCTCCCTCCACCAGAGTGCCCGCTGACGGAATACATGCACACGCCAAGCATGGCAGGGACGAAGGAGTTGAAGCAAAGGACAGACATCATGGCACCTGTCTCCCGGCCTTGACCACCACCGCCGGTAAGAAAAACCCCTGTCACCTGTACCATCACCAGACCCGTGCCCACCCTCTCTTCATCTGCAGCAACCCCGCAGATGGCTGGTCCCTCGGCAAGGCCCATTATGCAGGCCAGTCAGGTGACCCTTGAGATCCCCGGCCCTTCAAAAAGGCCCAGTCAGGCTACACCAGCTACGATTGACACTTTTGGCAGTCCTCCAGTCTGGTCAAGATCTACTGAGTATAAACATAAGTTGAAGCTGGAGGAACACTCTTCTGTAGGAGCCAAACTGTCACGGGTGCAAAATCTGCCTGTGTGCACGATCTGTGGCCAACCCACTCAAGGACAAAAAAAAATACAAAAAAAAGAGTTTCTGCCCTGTGAAAATGATGTCTACGTCAAAAGGCCTGGAAAACAGAGTATACGATAGTTATGAACACTTCACTTCTGTTGTAGACAATTTAACAGAATGATGTAAATAATTTTAAAAAATCATCATAAATCATTTGGAAATTCATAATTTATTGCCTACACTGTTTTACACTTTTACAATAAAGTGACAAGTGCTACAGTAACAGTGACTTGTGGAATGTCAATGAGTGAATGCAATAAAGGGCATATTAAATATATTTAAATTAGGGGCATATAAAATGCCAGGTTACTCGCAGGTAAGGACATGTGCCTATAAAACGATACTTTTGCATATATAAATAGAAATATGAAAGCAGCATTACCCAGACTATGTTTAAGCAACCTCCCTTTAATTATGAGCCTTCATATTGTTTGAATTAACCAATGTAAATAAATGTCACGCAGAAAGAAAACATTCACACACAAATATACTTTGAGTATTTTAATTGATTCCAAGCAGGACATAAAAACAGTCAAATAACATTAAGAATAATAAGCATATGCTTACACAAATATACATTTTATAAATTGCCACACAAATATATGCAAGCTATTTACTGGGGTATTCAAAGAAAGACTTACGTCACAGATTACGTTAGACCACAACTATATGCACACTGTTTACCGTCATGGTCAGCGATATTCACTCACTCGAAACACACGCGCTGGCATCTAGAAAAAAACAACGTACACATCGGTGATAGCAAACATTTTTTCTTAATGCTCTCTCTCAGTTGCTTGGAATTTACTTGCCTCATAACGGTTCCCCACAATGCACTTCCGCGATTCTCCTCCTGAGTGTAGACACCTAAACCAATCATCCGCAAGTTAATTGCACTCCATTACGGCTCACCCCCCAGCAGTGCTTTAATGTATCAAAAACACAGGAAAAATCAACAAAATCAGCATGAACGTCCATTTTTGGGGTTGTTTCTAGGCTTTCTGTCTGCGTTGCAGGATCTGAATCAGAGCAAAAACAGTTGATTTATTAGCAATGAAGCCATTTCGTGATGGGGCAATTTTAGAAGAGCATCCTTCAGAAACCTTTCATACACCTTGCCAACACAGCTGACTAAGGAAATTTGATGATAGGCAGCTGGAAACTTTCGAAGTTTTACGAAGTTTTAACCTGCCCAATGCTCAGTAGAGGTGTACCATCAGTCAGCTTATAAGTAACGTCCTCCTCAGAAGGAATAGAATGATCCACTTGGTCCCATACTGAAGCAAAATGCTTGGCCAAAGTATCACACTCACACTGCAAGATGTTAGAGCCTTGAGGCATCACAGCTCATCCATCGGCATCCATCCCCATAAATGCACCAGTGTAAAAAGTATCCAGGGAAAGTTACCATAGAATCTTGAATAACAGCATAAAGCCAAGCCTCTGTCACAGCAACAGAGAATTGTTCGTCATTCCCTGAAATACTGTGCATCTCATAGCATTTGTGGAATAACAGAGAATGGAGAAATCCACGTAATGATAGCTTTGGATTATTGGGCTTTTATGAAATAAGCTTGAATAACAAAAACAACCCTCCATGTGACCAGTTTTTGCCTAGTCAAGCGTAGTTTAATGCTGGCTGTGGTTTTACAGACCAGCAATTGTGCGTATCTGATGAATGACATTTTTTCAAGCTTTCTTACCCCTTGTATGACACCTAAGCCATAGTGTTCCATTGAGAATTAGTTTCTCAGTTACATGGTGTAGCAATGTTCCTCAAACTTCTGAGGAAGAATGTGTTGGTGGTGTAATCAGTTAACCATCATCACATACAAAAACAACAGAAATTTACCACGAGCGGTAAAAACTACGACCTGCGCCAAATAGGGCATGAACCTGCGGCGAGAACTGGGATGTAAAAAGCTTGCCGGGAGGGGGGCTTGGACTTGTGTTGCTGGGGCTGCGAAGAGAGTGAACTACTGATGAGCCAGCATCCAGATATGGGTAAAAGATTGAGCGGGAGCTCTTTTATGATGGAGGATTTTGCGTGAAAATGTGGCAGAAGGGAAGAAAGGAAAATGGGATAAAAAGGCCATGAGGGACAGGCTGGCAAGTCCAGAAGGAGCAGAGAGATAGGGTCCCTTGAAAGAAAGGCAAGTGTAAGGAAAGGCCTTTCTGAAGATGCTGGTGCGCTGAAGGTGCTTGAAGAGGCTGCTTAAACAGGTGGTGGAACACCCGTAGTCTAAGAGAAAAAAATAAAGACCCAGGAAGCTCTGAGTTTTTAGCATTAGGTGACGAAACACTGAAGACTGGAAAGAGCTAGGAAGCTCCAAATTCCATTAGTGTGTACCGGCAAACACAACCACTGTGACCAAACTCTCACATAAAGACTTCACAATCTGTGAGTTTACAAGCCCTGCTTATAAAAGGGGAGTTTGCAAGTGCTGGCAAAGGAGTTAATAGTGAAGGGGGAAGTGCCTTACGCTTCCCCCTGGTCCTGGGTCTCCTTCTAGTGGTCAGGGAGGGAACAGTCCTTGGTCTAGAACTAGGTACCCAGACACAGACACACACACACACGCACAAACATCCTTGAACTGAACTTCTTCCTGTACTAACACAATTCATATACAGACTGAACTGTTCTGCCTTAAACAAGCAACAACTGCCACTGCAAGTACTATTTACTAGATACTGCTCATTCTTTGTCCTGCTGCTGCTATTATTTGCCCAACTAATATTTACTGCTGTCTGCCTCTATTCTGCGTTTTTGCACGGCTAATGATTCTGCTGCTAGAATACAGTATCTATTTTTTTCTTGTTTTTCTTGTTGTTTCATTTCCCTCTGTATAGTGTATATGGCTGAAATGACAATAAACCTACTTGACTTGGCTGCCCCCTTACAGGAGTAGAATCCTAGAATCCCAGAATTTCCTGAAATCTGTCCAAAATCTACAAAATGGATTCCATCCATTTCAGCCCTCAGTTACACTTTCTGTCTTTCAAAAAAACTATTTGCCAATGTAATTTTTTTTGTTAAATGCTATGTTAAAATAAATAAATAAATAGGCAAATAATTAAATAAAAATATTTAAAAATCTTGGAAGCCCAAAATTCATGCAGCTGCCCTTGGAAGCACCACCTAAAGGGCTTCTCTGCTTGGTCTGCAAAAATGTTTAGGCCAGTTATATTTGTCAAAGGCGCATTCTCTTTCTTTCATAATTAGACAGTGTCATTGGTCAAATCAATGAATTGCTATTAAATAGATCATTATCACACTATTATCCAGACCTTGAGCAGTAGTGACCTGCAGGACGGGCTGGTTTGGGTCAGCTTATTAAAAATATTCCCCGGTGCAGGTGGGGTGACTCAAAAAGTGACAAAGCAGTGTTCCAACTAAGTTGTAAATAAGTTACAAGAACATTGCAGGCTTAGTCAGGTCCAGGATGTTGATTAATACATATTTTTGTGGGTTGGGTGGGGCAGGTTGGCTCTCAAAATGGGTCGGGTGTGGGTCATAAAAATCCCTGACCCATGAAATGAGTAGCCATTTCATCACAAATACAGGGTTATGCCAACCTTTTCCATTAACTGGGCGTGCAGTTCAGTTTGTTTGGAACTATTTTTGATGCTTCTCCTGCTGTGTTATGTTGGACTACATCCAACTCCAACAAACTACCCAGTGTGAGATCAGAGAAATCTGTGTTTTTGTTTTTACAGAGACATGCCTCAGCGTCATTTTATATAGACGTTTTATATAGACACAGACATTGATTTACAAGTACAAGACACGACAATAAAAGTAGCAACTTGTAGTTTAAAACACTCCTAGAATATGAGTGACCCACATCACTTGTATTACACCTAGAACACAATTGGAGGACCCATCGCCTTGCATCATATCACCATAAATTTCTAAATAGTGGCACACTAAGCTGCAGAGGCCTCTCTGGGTCCAACACTTTGGTCCAAAAGTGTAGTTTTCAGTCAAACAGAAGTACTGTGCTGACTGGCAAATTGCAAGGAGGGGGCTAGTGTGTTTACATCAACACTGACTGGTGTGTGAATGATATGCTGGTCTCTAGTAACTGCTCACTGCTGCTGGAGTTTGTGACTGTTAAAGGCAGACCATTTTATTTTCCATAGGGGTTCACAACCATGCTGTAAATCCCATCCAGCACTAACAAAACCAAACTTTACAGAGTCATCAGTGAGCTCCAATACTCACACCCAGATGGACTGTTTATTGCCCCCAGAGATTTTAATCATGCTAATCTCGAGTCAGCTCTCCCTAAATTCACATGCTCAGAAAATCCACAGCCACTTCCAGTACCCTGGGGGAATATGGCACGTATGGCAGGGCCCCCAGGCCAACTACAGGACATCTGCACCTGCCTGTGACGGTGAGGCCTCCCTTCCAGATGTGCTGAATCACTTCTACTCACGGTTTGAAGCACAAAATGTCATGGCAGTCAGGAAGACCACATCACTCCCCAATGAGCAGGTGCTCTGCCTGACCATGGCTGACGTGAGAAAAACTCTGTTTAGAGTCAACCCACAGAAGGCTGCTGGACCAGACAACATTCCTAGTCGTGTGCTCAGAGGATGTGTGGACCAACTTGCAGATGTTCTAACAGATATCTTCAGTATCTCTCTGAGCACCACCATCGTTCCAACGTGCTTCAAAGCCACCACCATCATCCCCATATTCCAAAGAAGTCTTCGGTGTCGTGCCTCAGTGAATTTCGTCCTGTCTCTTTTACACCAGTTATTATGAAGTGCTTCAAGAGGTTCATCACGAGGCACATAAAATCACAGCTCCCCCCCCCACACACCCCTGCAGTTTGCATATCGTACCAACTGTTCAATGGATGACTGTTCATTGCAATCACCACCACCTGACCCTCACCCATCTGGACAAAAAAGGACACTTACGTGAGAATGCTGTTCATAAACTTCAGTTCAGCATTCAACACCTCAGCATCTGATAGGAAAGCTGAGACTGCTGGGCCTGAACACCTCCCACTTTGATTACTGTAATTCTTTTTTACTCATCTCCTTGCCAAATCAGTCAATTGAAGTTATCTTCAGAGGCTCGAGCAAGTGAAGACGGTTTGCCAAGAACAATGGATCAATATTTAATCACAGAGCTGGAATGGCAACACTGTGACAAAGGACTAATGTAATTTATTTGTGGTGTCTGTATGCTTTCATAACAATTATGGAGTATATTCAATGCGTAGAGTCAATACTCTGACAAAAAAATACCGTGGCTGAAAATACTGTGTATTTTACATTATTTTATGTTAAATTTTTTATTACAGTTCTTCAGACAACACTTACAAAGGAAGGAATAAAAAACAGACCATGCACTGTGGTTTCTTAATAGATTCACAAAGGTTCCTATCACTTATACACACTTAAATATAACACACTGAGTGAGTATGTGTTCTGATACTCACTGGCACAGTCACTAAATCTAGTAAACTAGATCTAGTAAACGCAGGACAGATGTTGATCTAAAATAAAGGAGGAAAAGAACGTCCTTTATGCAGTCAACAAGGAAAAACACATGCTTCCTGTGCAGTTTCCTGTTTGCTTTTTACTCTGTAAAACGAACCATTAGATGCCGCTAAAACTCTTCAAACCTGCACACCCCACCCTGCCTCAGTAATTATGGAATAATGTAATGTCTCATTCTCTGGAGACAGAAGAAGGAGGCACTCAGATATGGGTCTGAGGAAGATAGTTGTCCTGTTTCGGGTTACTATTGTTTAGCTGCCTGGCATGAGAACAGCTTCACTCTCTTTTGGGTTTGCCTAGTTTTAGTGCCTCTTTTGGCAACTTTGAAGAGTGCTGTGGTATTCTTTCTGCCATCAAGCCCAGAGGGTGTTGGCTAAAACTTAAAACCACTCGCACTGGTGGGTGACATGTCACCTTTTGAGAAATCTTCTGGAGAAAGAGGAGGAACGCCAGCCTTCGGGTGCTATGATAAGGGGTCCCTCTGGGTCAGATGGGTCAAAGGTACAGGTGGTCTTGCATCGATGATAGCTTAGGTCACAGTCATCAGAGTGGTAAGGACTTCATCGGCCTATCATCGATGCAAGACCACATGTGTCTATTTCATTTGACCCATTTGACTGCTATGGAAAAATTCAAAGAGGCCAGTGCAGATCTGAGAAAGAGATTTGTAGACTTACACGAGTCAGCAATGTCACTTAGAGCCGTTTCCAAGCACCTTCATGATTCATTACAATT
>JBBPCZ010041927.1:0-5000 GCA_037974445.1 Brycinus macrolepidotus
ACATGCAAACACAGACTTACACAGACATATATACATATGCGCACACACCCACGCAAACACACACACACACACACACATAGATGTATACACACATGCGGACACACACATACACACACACACACACACACACCATTCTGTATGAATTCCATATCCTCAATCAGTGATCACAGATATGCTGGTGCTGGCTCCACCCGCCACATCTGATGCTGAATGGAGGCAGTTATACAGGCTGAATGGCTCATTGTGAAGAGATTCACCAATCCCTCCCCTTCCCCCTTTCCCCTCCGCCTTTTCTTTCTCCCTCCTTCACTCACTCCATCTCTCTTCATAGCCCTCGGTCCATTTTACATCCGACTTTCATCTTTTCTGCCTCTCAGTTCAATTCAATTCATTTCAATTCAGTTCAAATCAATTCAGTTCAATTCAAGGATAATAGCTACCCCACAAAGTTGCATAATCATATTGTCAATGAATGAAATGTACTTATGGAACATACTAATAAATAATAATTGGATGTTTATACAAACACGTAGTAAATGCTATGTACACTATATGGACAAAAGTATTGGGACACACCTGTTTTTCAGGGTTTGGGCTAGGCCCCTTACTTCCAGTGAAGGGCAATCTTAATGCTTCAGCATACCAAGACATTCTGGACAACGCCATGCTTCCAACTTTGTGGACACAGTTTAGAGAAGAACCTTTTCTATTCCAGCATGACTGTGCCCCAGTGCACAAAGTAAGCTCCATAAAGACATGGTTGGGTAAGTTTGGGTGGAAGATCTTGACTGGCCCTCACAGAGCTCTGACCTCAACCCCATCCAACACCTTTGGGATGAACTGGAACGGAGACTGCGAGCCAGGCCTCATCGTCCAACATCAGTGACTGACCTCATAAATGCTCTACAGAATAAATGGGCACAAATTCCCACAGAAACACTTCAAAATCTTTTGGAAAACCTTCCAAGAAGAGTGGAAACTGTTATAGCTGCAAAGGGGCGAACAACTCCATATTAAAGTCTATGTGTTTGAATGCAATATCATTAAAGTCCCTTTTGGTATAACGCTCAGGCGTCTCAATACTTTTGTCCATATAGTGTACTTAATAATGAACGCACTAATAAATAATAATTGAATGTTTATACAAACACACATAGTAAGTGCTTTATATCTTTTGCTTTGATATAGCTGTTATTATTCTTATGCATAATTCTATAATGATTTACATACAATATCCGGGGTAAAAAAAGCATATGGGCTTATCATCCCTACTGTGATACACAGGTGGCTTGTTTGGGCTTATACACACACACACACATGCACAAACATGCCTTTTCATTCAATTATTCATCAATAATGAATAACAGCGAATAGCAAACCAAGGCCTAATCATTAGACAGAGGTAGATAAGCCAATGAAAAGCAGCGACTATGTCAAAAGTCTTTCAAAGATGATTTGAAAAACCAAGAGTGAGATTAAAATTCATGATTGCTGTGAGGACATGTTGGTGTGACCGGGTAAGGAACTCTGTACAGTGTGAAGCAGGTGTCCTCGCAGGGCTTCAACCCTCACCAGGGCAAACATAGACCCTAACCAAAATTCAAGGGGCAACAGTTTATTCACTAAGGCGTCTGCAAACAAGCAATGCACACAGTTGCACTCAGCATATACACCCTGTCAACAAGCATTTTACCCCAGTTAGTCTTCAACAGTTACCCCTACAAAAGGACCCTTACTGATCTGTACTTATCAGAAGCAAAAGTCTTGATTTGCTTGGGTCCCTGTAATTCCCTATTGTGAGTATGTGAGCTTTGCATGAAAATGGCACTCATATTTACATTCATTACATTACCTTACATTACATTAATCTGGCAGACGCTTTTATCCAAAGCGACTTACAGTATGAGGAAACACTCAAGTTTCAGGACAGTGTGAGAACCAGAAGAGAGTGCTAAAATCTTTATGTAGGGAGTAGTGCAAGAAGATAGAAGTAGTGCATCACGAGAGGAGGTGCTCTCTGATTAGACTGGTCTTCAGAAGGTTTTTGAAGAAAGAGAGGGATTCTGCTGCTCTGGTTCCCTTTTCACCAGCTGGGAATCACAAAAGAGAAGAGTCCGGACTGGGTTTACCTTGTGTTTAGGGATGGCAGAGCCAGACGATGTTCCTTGGAGGAGCGGAGGGAGCGAGTAGGAATGCAAGCCTGAATGATAGGATTTAGGTAGCTGGGTGCAGACCCAGATGTCACTCTGTAGGCAAGAGTGAGTGATATGAATTCAATTTGGGCAGCCATGGGTAGCCAATGTAGGTCAGTTTTAAAATGTTCAGTTTAAATTAAAGCTTCATACAGGAATAGAATTGTGTGAAGTGTTTGTTTCAGCAGAAGCTTACCCCTCTTGCTTTGAGAGCTGTGCTAGAAGGGCACGCCTGGGTTGCCAGAGTGAGTTCGGCCATTTGTAAATTTACGAGGGCTAAACAAGGTGGGTCAGGAAGGCCACACTGTTTCATTTGCTCTTTTAATTTTCCATTTGTTTCAAACAGGCTCTTATTACATTCTGTTAGCCTCAGTCATCCAGTCAAAGATGGGTAAATCATGACCTTGAGACTCCACTTCTGTCTCCGGACTTGTAAGACTATTGACTTGGGACTCGAATTGTTACTTGCAATTCAGTGACTTGTTCCCGCCTCTAGATTTTATTCAAGCGTGGGCAGGAGAGTCGGTATATATGGTAACCAAAGACATAAAATGCCTTAATCTATTATAAAGGTTTCTCTTGAGCTCGGTGTTCCGGGAAGCCCACTAAATAGCCTACTATTTGTTTGAATTAGTGTGTCCGTCAGTATTCAAGACTCAAAAAACATTTTGCTTTATTAGGAGAGCATGTAGCCCCATTGACAGGCAGAGGTACAATTTGCCTGATCTTTATGTCAGAATCGGAACAATAGTCACACAGAGTTCTTCGAGTCATTGGAAGGGTCCAAGTCACAGGACTGAAAATCCGTCTCCACAGTGTGTTCGACTGGGAGGTGTGAGAGGGGAAGAGAGGAGTGTGTCCATAAAAGTGCCGCTCAGCATGGGATCGTGAAAGAGGCTTGTGCCGTGCCAAACCCACAGCGCAGCCTGCCAAAGTCCGGAAAACGCGTCCAAACCACTCCTCCGTCATCCACTCACATTCATATTCCCACTGTATCCCACCGACATGTTATTGCTTATAAATCCCAAAACAGGACAGTCATGCGTTCATTCATATTCATCCACTGCTCCTGTTCATGCTTTATCTAGAAGGATACACAGAGAAAGGACAAGGCTTCACATTAGTGAAACATAACGTCACCCTTGCTGATAGTCCACTCATCACTCAAAAAATCATGAGACTCTAACCCTGCTTTAATTTCAGAAACTGGTAGACATATATTGTTGATAATAAATAAGAACGGTATATGAATGAAAAGGCTGATTGCTTTGTTAAACTGAAAAAGATGCAAGGCTGTACATAAGAAAATACATCAACACTTTTGGCTACATTTCTGTTGGTGTAAGAGATTTTATTCATATACAATTCAAAGCCATGTTTGATTCCTGTATATTCAAACGCCATTTTTTCAGGGTGGCTGACAGTTTGGTCTTCAGTTGACTTTCCCAAGCTGTAGATAGCTGGACAGATTTTGTCATTATAAAGCACATTATGTGCAACTTTCTTAACTTTACAGCTCCAGCATCTTTATCAGATTTACTGAATATCAAAGTGAAGGTGTCATGTCGAAGATACACCGTGAGCGAAAAATATTCAGACACTTTTGTTTTTATTTTTGAATAAGCTTCCTATACATTTATACACAAAAAGCAGTCATAACAGTAAACAAAGATAGGTGTGAAAAACAAAATTGATAGGGAGAAAGGATTCAGATACAACAAGTCATTCATATTAATTAAATGATGCAAAGTTGTTTGAGAAGTAACTGGCTTATTGCAGCATTGGTGTTCAATTTTTTTAACTGTTTTAACTCTATACATTTTCAAATGACTATGCAAGAACCTCTTTTATGAACCAGCCATGAGGCTTTATGTTTGGGGTTCATCGTCTCCCTTTTTTCTGGTCAGTAAGATTAAATTCTCTTCTAATATCACCTGATCCATTGATTCATTTTTCCTTCGATGTGTGGGTACTGTTTGCAAAGAAGCTGCACCATATCATGATGCTCCCACCTTCGTACTTCACTGTGGCTAAGACGTTCTTGAGATCATGTTAATTTTACAGTCTGCTTGTACAGATTTAACATAACTTAGTGTATTGCATTTGGTATCAGCTAACTCTTAACAAACTGTTTTTGAGCAACATAAATGTGAGTACACTAGTAACATCAGCTGGGGTAACAGATGATTAGCTTTCATGTTAAAAACTTTATACTGATCACCTAAATTTCACGTGATGCGGTGTCTACCGTTCATATTTCTGGTCTAGTACTGGATTTGATGCAACATGCTTATAGCAAAATGCTGATTGTGTGCTGTGGCGCTCAGAGAAATTGAGCAGTGTTGGAATTCACATGTTACAAATGTGTCCAGTGTGTTCTGGCCAAATCTGTGAGTTTGTTTGAATTTGCAAAACACAATTTTGAAAAAATCATTACTTAATTACTTTCTTTCTTTTTTTGCCTTAAGCCTAAATGCATTGCTGAACATTATTAACCCTCAGAAATCTTGACTCATTATTGCCATTTCGCTCCAAATTCAACTTTCATGATATAATTATTCACGCATCACCTCATAATCCATTACACGACCATATAATGAATTGCATTCACATTCAATGTACATTCTACATGATTTAAGTCTGTAATTCCGACTTGCTTTGATGGCAAAAATGTAAAGCATAACTTTTATTTCCACATAACAAAACTGCACACATAACAAGTTTTCTTCAGATTTAAACTGTAATAAAATATCTCACCTGCTACTTCTGAACACACGTATTATATTTATAGTGAAGAATTCACTCTTT
>JBBPCZ010041927.1:10000-13263 GCA_037974445.1 Brycinus macrolepidotus
ATAAATAGCTTTTCATATCATTTTCACAGATACAGACTTTTGCATAGCAGCACAGGCGCCTGACAGACAGTGCACCTGACCACAGACTAGGTATTTGGTGCAGAAGTATTTATCGGTATTAGTTGTCTGTCTCTGTATACTGTGTCTGTCTGACACACACATTGCTATCATGAGGCTCCTGTCAGCAGCTGTTTGAGGAAAAAACGAATGTTTGCCAGCATTCAGACGCCTGTGCCCACAGCCCAGCCTGAGGCACTGAAAAGGAGCGCGGTACATTGTGACTGACCCGTAGAGTATTTACACTCCTGTGTGTAAATCAGTTGCTTTTTTACTGGCGCTGCGTGTGGGAATGCAGTAAACCACGTCGCGGGCTTAGGCCGAGATAGCAGCATCGTATATTAAACAGTGAATGCTGAGAAGGAGATACAGTCACTCACACACATGCACGGGCACACACACACACACACACACACACACAGAGGCTGAGACGTACACTCATGCTTGGCGGAGTGGTGGATTTATAGGGTCAGAAAGAGACTGAGAAGTTTTGAGAGAATGTATTTGTCCCAGAGCAGCGCAGGCTCTGGGCCTGGGACAAGAGTTAAGTGAAAGCTTGCTAAATGGTTTTTCCTTTCTTCAGTTCTGCTTTTCAGTGTTGCATTGTGCTTACATTTACATTTACGGCGTTTAGCAGACGCTTTTATCCGACTTCCATTCCCTAACTACAGGGGACAGTCTCCCTGGAGCAACTTGGGGTTAAGGTTCCTTGCTCAGGAACCCAGTGGTGGTACGCTGAAGGTGGGATTCGACCCTAGTGGGTAGGATTCTTGGTCCAGAGGCAAGTATTCTACCCAGTAGGCCACCACCACCCCAAGCTGCTTTCTGTTTTCTCAAGACTAAAGTGCAACTGCACAACTCACAGTTTGTTAATCGTTATGGCGACGCTGACCTTCGCAATACTGATTTTGATGAATTCAAAGGTATATAAATGAGTCCTAATCATGGTGTTCTTTATTGTGTGCTCTTGACATCTTAACCAATCAGTTGAACTGAATTCAACTCATTGTATAGTTGTATTGAAATCTCTCACCATGCTCACCATTTTTTTCCATTACATCCTTCTGGAGAGCACTATAGATCCTTTAAAATAAATACAGTCCATTACAGCAATAGCTCCTTTTCTACTATGATAAATTTATTAAACTCTTCCGAGTTGCCCATAGAATCTGAGTCAGCCTGAACAATTTCAAGAATGTTATGTTGTATGCTGTATTGTATACTGTGTATTGTACGCTGGTATCAATTTGTATTGAGTTGGATTACATCTTCAAACACATACCACTGACATGTTGTGTTGCAATAAAGAGTCATTTATTCATTTTCATAGCCACTTATCCAGACCAGCGAGGAATGCTGGAGCATATCCCAGCACACATAGGATGGAAAGCGTAGAAACTCCCTGGACAGGTCACTAGTTCATTGCAGGGCAGATACACTATATGGACAAAAGTATTGGGATGCCTGACCATTACACCAACAGCGACTTTAATGACACTGCATTCAAATACATAAACTTTAATATGGAGTTGGTCACCCCTTTGAAGCTATAACAGCTTTCACTCTTCAGCTTTCCAAAAGATTTTGGAGTTTCTGTAGGAATTTGTGCCCATTCTTTCTGTAGAGCATTTGTGAGGTCAATCACTGATGTTGGACGACGAGGCCTGGCTCACAATCTCTGTTCCAGTTCATCCCAAAGGTGTTGGATGGGGTTGAGGTCAGGGCTCTGTGCGGGCCAGTCAAGTTCTTTCACACCGAACTCATCCAGCCATGTCTTTATAGTCACGCTGGAATAGAAAAGGTTCTTCCCCAAACTGCATCCACAAAGTTGGAAGCATGGCGTTGTCTGAAATGTCTTGGTATGCTGAAGCATTAAGATTGCCCTTCACTGGAAGAAAGGGCCCTAGCCCAAACCCTGAAAAACAGGTGTGTCCCAATACTTTTGTCCATCTAGTGTACACACACACACGTTTATACCTCGGGGCAATCTGGCATCACCAGTCAACCTGCCATGCATGTCTTTGGACTGTAGGAGTAACCTGCAGCTCCAGAGAGAAAACACAGACACAGGAGAACATGCAAACATCCATACAGGCCTCTGGATGCCCTCCCTCTCACTGTGAGGAGACAGCACTAACCACAGCTCCACCATGCCAACCAATAACAAAACAATAAAAATCAATGAAAAATTAATCAAATGGGGTCCAAGCCCCTGGTGTGGTGTTTCCCACTCAACCTCCACCCTGGTGGCCCACTGCTTGACACATTTTACATTTTTGTGCCTTCCCTGCTTTAACACTGCCACTTGAGCTCAGTAAGAGGTTGATAATGAGCTGATTAGTAGGATCAGGTGTGTTAAAGCAGGGAAAGCACTAAAATATGCACGGCAGTGGTCCTCCAGGACCAGGGTTGGGAGCCACTTCCAACAAGCCAAGTGCAACAGTGACAAGTCTCTTTAAGAACAAAATGACAAAACCTTGAGAAGGCAGCAAAACAATAATACAACTGTAAGAAATAGTTGTAAGAATAATAAATAAAGTAACAAAGCAAGGATAATTATAAGACAGAATTCAGAATAATCAATCAGATTAACAAAACCTGTTGACAATGTTAGAAGCCCATCAGAGGACACTGCATAAACATAGTGCTAATGAGAAATCCATGATTAGTTTCAATTTAGTTCGGTTCCAGAGTGTTAAATCAAATCCAACAACAGTCAATTATTTTGCTTAAAAATAATGCGTGTTTATACTTGTCATTCACCAGTGCAGTTTATTACATTGCATAATGCAGGCATAATAATGCAGAACAATCATTTTGTATCACACGGGCCTCTTTAATTGTATTTGTTTTCAAATATGCATTTAGAGTTAGTTCTCATTTCTGTTCTATTGCAGTTTCCAGAACATCTAAAATACAGTATATGGAAAAAAAATTTTGGGACGCCTGACCATTACACCAACAGAGATTTTAGTGACATTGCATTCAAATACATAGACTTTAATATGGAGTTTATCCATCTTTGCAGCTAGAACAGCTTCCACTCTTCTTGGAAGGCTTTCCACAAGATTTTGGAGTTTCTGTAGATATTTGTGCCCATTCATTCTGTGGAGGATTTATGAGCTCAGGCACTGATGTTGGACGAGAAGGTCTGGCTCACAATCTCCGTTCCAGTTCACCCCAAAGGTGTTGGATGGGGTTGAGGT
>JBBPCZ010041948.1:0-13263 GCA_037974445.1 Brycinus macrolepidotus
TACCAACACCTCTCTGTAAAACAAACCCAAAAGCTTCAGTTTATTCATCTGTCCAAAAAAAAAAGACTGCCATTTCTATCCCTCCATAAGAATAATATATTGGCTTCTTTTTTGCCAGCTTCTTATTGAAATTTCAGTTCCACCTTAAATGATGCAGCCGTCGCACTCTGGTGCCAGAATGTAACTGCTGCTCCAATTTCAGCCTCATTCTATCCATCATACAATTCCCTTCCTTCCTTTTAACCATTCCTCACTTTTAGTACCTTTTCTTGTTTATCATCATTTCAACACTTTCCTTTCATTCGTGTCACGTTCCACAACTTTCCTCTCACTGTAAGCTTGGTTTCATCACTCCTCTTGCTTTACACTCGGTGTAGAGCTTCCTCTAGTGGCTCTAACTGGTCAGCTCATTCAGGACTGTCCTCATGAAGTTTGTAGATAACAGAGTGCCGAAGGCTTCACTGCCCATCACCTGGTGGACAACACAGAGGTTGAGGATGGGGAAATTCAAGCATTTCATTTATTTTCATGAAAAAAAAAAAAATCCTTCATATAATTTTGGGCCATTCCTTGCCATAAGCAATATCAACTGCTGCTTAGGGCCCACAGAAGGCGCGTTTCTTTTATTTACTACTATTTACTATTTATTTCTATTTATTTATACCATTTTAGCAGTGAAAATCAGTATTGTTTTATTGTGTTTCCCTTAGCACTTGTTAAACTCTTTTCCCTCATTTAAATGAATGAGAATTAAATAATTTTTATTCTTCAATTCAAAATATTATGACTGAGATGGTAGGGATAGGTAGATAACATCTAGTTCCATTCAGCACCACTGTAAATATTTCTGACTTTATAAGTTTCCCTAGAACTGAGCATTTCACACCAAAACATTATGAATGACTTTTTTTTCCAACCATATAACTAAAGTCCCCTTATAATTTACAATCTCATAATAATATGTATTTGATTTTTGTATCTATTCATGTAAGAAAAAAAAAACAAAAGACAATATTAAATCTCTTGTAAACACATCACACGCTACAGTTATATTAAAGTGAAAAAGTCCCGAGGTCTTACCCTCAGTTGTTCGGCTGTGCTTGCTGGCCAGCAGTTTGCACATGCTCAGTTTCAGCCTTTGTCTCCGTCTCAGCAGAGTTAGTAGCAGTATTCTCGCCCCTACTGCTGGGTTTCTTAGCGATAGGAGGGGGAACTTTGACACTTTTATTCTGTGAGTCATTTGGTTTGCTTATCTGAGAAACAGATGCTAACTCAGATGCCAGAGTCTTCCTCAACTCCGCTTGGGCCTCTGGGGATGAGGGTGTCCCTATAACAACCTTCTTTGTGCTCTTGGAGAAGATGAAGTTTGCAGTGGACGAAGGTGAGCTGCCCCCTGCTGATGGTGGAGGAGAACTTAGACTGAAGCGTTTCACTTGGCTGTCGGACATGGCAGCAGTCTTCAGACGGATAGCCTCCTGTAGGCGCATGGAAGAAGAAGGAACGCTAGTGGGAGGAACCTTCCGAGTTGGAGAAACTTTGGAAGAGACTGCAGGCTTTGGCAGGGTGACCTCTAACTTTGCCTGTGATGAAGTGTTGCTCGGTCTGTCTTCAGTTTCACTAGCTTCTTTGGAATTTTCTTTCTCATTAGTGTCTGTCTTTATTCCATTTGTTGCTGGTTGAGCTTTTGGTTCAGCAGTGGTTAACTTAGTTGATAGTTCAGGTGCTGCTTCGTTGAAGGGTGGCTGGATTACTGGTTCAGCAGGCACTGGCTCATTGCTTGATTTGATGTTTGTATGTTGGGTTATTTGGTCAGTGAGGCTGGTTTGTTCAGCCGTATTAGGCAAAGGTGTTGATTCATGTGGTTTATCTTCCACATTGTTATCAGATTGTATCTTTGGTTCATCTGTGGCTTGGGTGTTTGGTGCTGGGTTAGTCCCTTGATCCTCCTGTGTGCCATTCTTTGAATCTGCAGTAGACAGTGAGGCAATTTCAGGAGGTGGCGCAGTCATAATCAGAGATCTTCTGATTGGCTTCTGAGGAGCCTCATGATTGACCACTGCGTTCTGTTGCTTGGGAGATCCAGCAGGAGCCTCAGCTTGGCTCAAGTTGGACTTAACTGACCTGAGACGCACCATTTGTAACAAGGACTGTGTGACCATAGGGGTTGGGGTTTCTTCTTTTGTTGCAACAGGGTTGGTGGACTGTGGTGGCTGCACTTTCTCGTGGTTGTCAGCTGTAATTGTTTTGGCCTCTTTTTTAATATCGGTGGGTAATGGAGGTGGTGGAGGAACATTAGGTTGCTGTAGTGCATTAGTTTGGGCTTGGGTTGAGGAGGCTTCCAGTAGAGGAGGTGGGGGAGCTTGTGGAGGCAGGGGAACCTGTGGAGGGGAATGAATTTCCTGTGGAGGAGGTGGGGGAGCCTGTGGAGGAGGCAAGGGAGCCTGTGGAGGAAGCGGGGGAGCCTGTGGAGGAGGCGGGGGAGCCTGTGGAGGAGGCGGGGGAGCCTGTGGAGGAGGTGGGGGAGCCTGTGGAGAAGGTAGGGGAACCTGTGAAGGAGGTGGGGGAGCCTGTGAAGGAGGTGGGGGAGCCTGTAAAGGAGGTGGGGGAACATGTGAAGGAGGTGGGGCTATATGTGTAGAAGATTTTGTTCCTTTTGGTACATCTTGGGGTAAAGGAGCCAAATTTGATAAAGTCTTTGGAGAAAATGGTGGAGGTGGAGGAGGGAAGTCAGTTTCATCTTTCCCACTTGGAGGATGTGGAGGGGATACATTCACAGGAGGCGGAGGTGGTGGGAACATGGGGTGAGGAGGGGGTATGATTTCATCAAAGGGTATTCTGAACTGGGCTTTCAGGGCAGATATGTCTTCTTTTGGGGGTTTAGCCATGATTACAGGGGGAAGGGGAGGTAGATGTTCAGGGGGTGGGGAAGGAGAAGGGGATGGATGGACTTTGATAAGCCTGGATATGGACAGATTAATACCATGAAGTGCCTGAACATCAGTAGGCATCTCTGTAGCAGTCCTGGATTGCATGTCCACATTGTTCTTCATCCTGTTTGTTGTCGGACTTCCCTGAAATTTTGACTTCTCTGTAACTGAGGACACAACTTTTTTGTCCATCCCTGTAGACTCATTTGATGAAGGTGTGTTGACTACTCCTTGTATGTTAGCAGGTGCCTTCTTGGTTGGCGGTTCAATTTTCAAACCCCTTTTCTGGGCCCAGCGCTCAAAGTTGACAGGCCCAGGACCACACAGTAGTTCAAATGTGCGCTGGTTGTGCGCCCACGTCTCTGGAGGGGGTGGTGGTGGAGCTATTACTCCAGGACGAGCTGGAATGTCAAAGAGGCGCCTGAGAGCCTCTACAGCTGGGGAGGAAACAACACCATTAGAGGTTACACTCTTGACAGATCCTGGAGAATCCTTAGGAATGTGACTCCCCCCATTGGTGTGTGAATGGTGTATATTGGCCATAGCTTTTCGAAGGTTCTTTCTCATCTCTAGCTCTTCTAGCATTGCTCGTTGGCTGTCCGTGCTTGCTGGGTGGAGCCCTTTGGGAGGAACCTTCGAGGTGCCATTCTGAGGACTGCCATAACGTCGCGGGTGCAGCGAGTAAGAACGATTTGGGGGAGGTGGTGGGTTCTTGGTCTTTTTAATTACGGACAGGCTGCGATTGAAAGCCCCTGACTTCTTCCAGCTGTCCTCCTCTGTAGGGCCACCATTCACTTGAGCAGGCTTAGAGGGGGCATTCTTATTTTGGACACCAGGATTCTCCTTGATGCTGGCCATGGGAGATCCATCTGAATCCTCTTCCTGACTTGCCCTGCTGGTCACACGAGGTGTGCTACTATTCGAAACAGTAGAGGAGTCCGAGACCAGCGTCTCAGACGATCCTGAGCGACTCCAGCCAGAGGAATCTGAAAGGGGTCCTGAGCGAAGAGTAGAAGCTCGGGAGGAGATCCGGGAGGAGATCCGAGAGGAGGCCCGAGAAGAGATTCGAGAGGGGGCCCGAGAAGAAGCCCGAGAAGAAGCCCGTGTGGAAGACGGGCTAGCTGATGCCAGGCTGCTTTTACTCACCATGCGAACACTGCTTCGACTACTGTTGCGGCTGAGCTCCACCACATCCACAGAGGGAGGCAGTATCGCATTGGGTATGATCTTTGAAAGATATGTGGCCTGCGGGGAGACATATATCACGGGGCTGGGTGGTTGGCTGCCTGATGTTGTCATCCAGGGTACAGCTAGTGATCTGGGCCTCTGTGGATCCAAAGACTGGGGCAAAAGGTGCTGGATGAGGGAAAACTCATCATTATGTCCATCTGCCTGTGTGAGCTCTGGTTCATCCTCACTGACAGCCTGCAGGTTCTCTGCGTTCCAGAATCGCGTATGGGCTCCTTGCTCAGAGGTGATCGATATGCTGTCCAGAGTGGGAATGACTGTTGATATGATGACACCTCCATTGGTCAGCTGAGCGTCAGTGAACTGGGATGCTGTCCATGCGGCTCGATCAAGTCCTACAATTGTAAAGTAAAAGGATACACATTAGAGATGGAAAAACATTCCTTGCTAGGGGTGATTAGGGTTTGTATTTAAAAAAAAAAACTGTAGTAAAATATACCCAGTTCTTTCTGTACATGTCGAGGTATTCCTGTGACTGTACTTCTGTGTCTTCCTTTGGATCTGCTCTTTCCATGTTTCCTTTCTTGTTTCAGGGGTCTGAAGGTTGAGGCTATAAAAATTGGGCACAATGAAATGAACAACACCTGATTATGCTCGTTATAATAAAGATTAACAATACCAAAGGAATGCACTTCAAATTAGATGGCCAGGATACTATGAAACATACGTTAGCCATACAGCGCAAGTGTTATCAGGCTGAGCCTGGACTCAACAATTCAAAATTTAGGCTTAATATTCAATTATTATTGAGACTTGGCAGCTACTTTGAAGCTTTGAGAATGAGGAATGAAAGTTTGGGCCCACTGATGGAATTGCCTCTATTCATTGCTAAAAATGAATAAAACTCAATACAGTCATGCTAGCTGGTGGCTTACTATTAGCTTCCAAAACTTATTTAGTTAAGATTTTCCACTATTGTAACATATAACATATTTTCCATATTGTAACAGCATTCCCATATAAACACTTAGAAGACACATGTAGGTTCACTGGTGGGTTGGGATAGTGAATAAGATGACAATATTAGTGCTCTAGACATAGTGACCTCTGGTTTGTAAGTTTCTCTACAATTAACAATTTCACACCAAACCCACTCTGAATGAATCTGTTTACTTCTAAAACACTGAATTATGCATCAATTTAAAAAACACCTTTAATGTAGCATCATGTTTTCATGGCTTTAAACTTCTGGCACAACACTCTTCTCGGTGTGTGGATGTAATAAAGAAAGATCAAAGCATGCAAGACTCTACCTTGGCGTGTGAGTCCAGAGCGTGAGGACTGATACGAGATGGTGGAGCGTGTTGAGATGGTATCAGCAGCGGTGCTCTCAGACTCAGACACTCCCAGCTCACTGAAGCTCATGTCATCATCGGTACGGGCCGTCATGGTGGACTGCAAGGGAAAGTGAATAGAAAGACAATACATTTGACCTTTGCGCTGACATCTCATCCCTTTTAGATTATGTTTTTGCTTGTACAGTCCCAGTCTAAAGTTTAGACTTGTTTTTTGTATTTTCCACATTTTACAATAATAATGAGGACCTCAGAATTATGAAACTTGGCACTACTCCAAATGGGGTTAATTTAGACCCGGCCCTCCCTCGTCACAGACACTCTGATAATTAATTTCTAATGAGAAACACAAAGAAACTAGGATGATAGACTATGTTTTCAAATTTTATATTTCACTGTAGTCCTACAGGAGAATTTATTGTTTTTAAAAAAATCAAAGTTTTTGTTTTGGACATGACTTCATACATAAAAGGCATAAAACCGAATATTTATATTTGTTTTATCAACAAGTAAGCATAAATAATAATTAAAAAAAAAACTGAAACATGCAATCAACTGTGTCCAAACTTTGACTGCTAGTGTGCATCTATTTTAATAGGCGTAATAACACCAAAAAACAAACAAACAAAACATAAAACCCCCCACAGTATTATGACATGCTGTAAAGAATACTTACAATGACACTCTGGTCATCCTGGTAGTCCACTCCATTTTTGTTTTCTGCAATATAAAAAAGGCATTTATTAACACAAAATAAATAAAATGAAAAAATGTTATTTTAAAAATTAAATGATTTGGATTTTTCATTATAATATGGGCAGCTGGTAGCCTAGTGGTTAGGGTGTTCGCCCTGCAATCAGGAAGTCGTGGGTTTGATTCCCTTGAGCAAGGTACCGTCCCCACACACTGCTCCCCGGGCGCCGTGTTACTGGCTGCCCACTGCTTCACTTGGTGAATGGTTAAATGCAGAGGAAGAATTTTGTGCTGTTCACACTGTGTGCTGTGGTGTGTTCACGTATGACCGAATGGTCACTTTCATCTTCTGAGAATCTGTTTTGGTACTTTTGGTTTGGGAAATGTTGCTCGATGTTAACAAAATGAGCAGCGACTGTATGAAAGAAGTCCTGTGTCGCTTTCAGAAGATTAGGACATACCATCCTGCTGCAGCTGCTTTAGACCCTGTTGAGCCTCTGTGTGCAGATCCTCTATGTACTTTGGCCGACTGTCCTCCGTAAACACATTTGTCTGGATGTGCTGAGGACGTACAGGATCATCGCTTTGTGTACCTAAAGAGAGACAAAGGGAGAGAATATAATGTTAAAAATGACCCCTAGTCTTTCCCATGTGGCTGAATGAGCTGCTATAGTTTGTTTTTTAGAATATTATGTTGCTTGGATACAAATGATGTTTTCTAGTCTGTACCACTAGAGGGGTGCCAAAACCAATGATTGCTTGTGGGCGACTGGCTTGCTCCTGTGGTTTCTGACTCTGCATGACACACCATGACACAAAAACAACAGAACTACATTCATAAGCCAGTGTATTCACTACTACTTAACATTTTATAATTTGAGGCAAGTGTGTGTGCACAACTCCAGTAAAGTACAGAGAAACTGTGCTTAAGTGAATGTATGGGTACTGTCTCAAAATCTCACCCAGTTACACTCAGTATTGTACTCAGTATTTTGGTGGAAGTCAAAAAGTACTGAAATTTAAATACATGCAAGTATATAAAACTAAGCAACAAATGTGTGAAGAGATGACTGATGGATGGTAATGAGGTTTATACAAAGACAAATGGGCATGTGGGCAGTTTTGTTTTACCCTGATCTAAATTTGGTTGGATGTTTTAACAAAAAATGAGAAGTTAAATGTGGCAGAAGTTAATTGGGAGAAAAATTAAAGAAAAACAGCCTGGCCTTCGCGATTTGAAAAAAAAAACTTCGAAGTTCCAAATGAAAGTGTAAGAAGTAAAGCAATGTATATTTAGGAGGATGAAACATTAGCCTCACAGCTCTTGTAACATAAAACTAAAGAGTAAAATATAGACATTGAACGTGTCTCAGCTAAACGACCATATCTGGGGTCAGTGGAACACTGTCGATGTTTGATTTCTTGCTAAGCTATACCTTTCATTTCAATAACACTTGGGTAAAGTACAACTCTTCCAGTACAACTCTTAAGTACAGTTTCTCTTCAGTATATTCCATTTCATACAAAGGGCTGAGTTATAACCTTCCATTGCTTGTTAGCAGCTTTAGCCTCAGAGGCCCAATGATGAAACTAGTACAGAAAACTTGGCCAACTACCACTTTAACAACAGACAGTTCCCAGGTACTTTATTCTTCTAGCACGGTGAGATACTTTGCCAATAATCTGAAAGGACTCGGCAGGTTACGCCCAGTATCTTCGCCCTCCAGGTTTCATCCAGGGATCATGTGGTACACTGGGAATTGGCAGAGACTTTAGAAAATGGAGCAAAAACAAAGGGCGTTTCTCCGGATATGTACACAGCCCAAGTACGTACCGATTCAAAGTTCACATCTGGTCAAGTACAGATCAAATACTGGAACACATTCTTGATTTGTGGGTTTTATCAAGGATGCATCAAGAGGGGCCTCGTGTGGACTTGGGTAGTCAAGTTTCCCAGAACGTATTTCACACAAAGTAGCAGCGATAACGGCAGGGGAGCCTCACATGACTCACATGAGTTTTGAGGGGCCACCGTCTGGCCCATTCTACACATTTTCTTAAGGTTTCTCTTGACTCAGCAAACACAAACTACCTCCACTATAACCTCCAACTCCCACAATTATTTATATATCATGAATGTATCGTTTTTATTCATATTAGAATTAATACATTTTTGGAATGAAAAACACAGGAAACTTAGTGTGTTCAGTTTTATTCAATTAGGTGCGAATGCAGAGTCTCAAGCCTCGAGTCAAGACCTTTGAGTCTGTGATGTCAGTAAGAACACTACTGTTCCAAATGCAGACTGAGGGCACTGCAGCCCCACTGAACATGTTCAGTGTGAACTCTAAAGAACAGGAGTCCGTACTGGGCGTATTGAGAAACGGACAAAGTAAAACAGGTCAAAGGTTTACTTTTCTACAAACATGAAGCCAGCAGACATCAAACCCACACAGAGAAGTTTAAACAAAGTGGTCAGACAAAAGATAACTGCAGTCCTTATCATGGTCGAAAATAAATGAGTCCTACATTACACACCACACATACACACACTCACACACCCTGTTATTGCATCACTGCATTACAAAAGTGAGATTCAGAGGAGCTGAAGCTATTAGATCATTCAGCCACCCAGATCAGAATCATATCCTGTTTTATCATCCTAATGTCATTGTGTTCTCTGCTGTCATCACACAATGTCCTGCTCCAGTCTCAAACCTGAAGCATCTGCACTTTGGCTTCTATTATAAGTGAACTTTAATACAATGGGTTCAATTCTTTACCTAGAAAGGTATTAAAATTACCATCTGTGGTAATCCACCCGACAGGAGTACTGGAGTACTCCTTTAAACCACAGTACATGAACTAGAACTACTATAAAATAAGAGTTTAGTTCAGGCACATGCACACCCTCATGCTATTAACACCAGCGCAACGGCTCATTTACCCTCTTTGGCCAAGCTGCCTCAGGATCCTGTACATCAGAGGTCTTAGACATTTGACTGTCACTCACACATTTACAATTTATCCTTAAGTCTGACCTGCAAGCCATTTAGAGCATTAGAACACAGGAAAGGAAACAGTGAGAGACACAATGAGTCAGATTTAATAAATAAATGGATTTATCAAGAATTTACTGCTTCCCTTTAGCGATCACAATAATTTCACTCCTGTTTAGCAGAAAAAGGACTGCCAATGCTGTAATTTTACTGTTAAACATAAGATTACTTGGTTTAATTGAACACAAATATTTATTAAACATTATACATATTTAACATTATTTGTTCTACTGCTACTACAATAACTACTATGTAATTGTATATACTCTTACTACTAATACTAATAATAAAAAAATTAAGTGTCCCCAATAATAGTGTAGCAACACTTTAACAATGTCTGCAAAAACAATGTAACCACTGGTGATGTACTGACTTTTACAGCTGGATTACAGCTGGATTCTTTTTTGGAGGGTTAACTTAGTAGTTCACTTAGTAGTATCTCAATTTTAAGGTCTCCTTGCAGTTACTTTCTTTAAGTTAAAGCACTTAATCTTTATTTTACAGCATAGCTCTCTAATGGCCCTGCAAACTTTTTATGACTTAACAGCAATACAAATCACTGAAACCATACAAATACTGCACCAGTCAGTCGTATAGTTTCATTTACTGCACTTCAAGAGCTGAAAGTGACAAAAACTGGCCTTTCCACCGATATTCTGTCGCTGCACAGATGATAGAGAAATGACCACCTACCTTTTTTCTTAAAGGCTGCAAGTAAAGTAGACACATTTGGACTCAGTAAAATCACCATGACTGAGCTACCATGGCTTCATAAAATAAAATAAAAATAAAACAGAAAACTCTTAAAGAACAGGCAAACTCCACTAAAGAGTGGTTCGGAGAACTTCTGGTGAGTTTTTATAGCCCTGGTCCACATGGAAACTGCTTAGCTGATGACGTTTCTGTGGCCGGCTGTTGTTTGTTTTGCTTATTTTTGTTGTTTTGCTGGCAGCACTGTCTGTTGCTAAGCAGGCTGGAGGACTGGAACTAATCACTGCAGCTCTCCCTCACTCATAAGATCATACACACACACACACGCACACACATACAGATGCTAATCCATGTGTTAATTCTGCTTTCACTTGTCCATGCCCATGTACCCCAAATCCTCCTTTACCTACTTAATGACAAGCTGTCAATCCTGTCTGTAATCAACCCCCTCCACCCCCACCCCCAATACAAAACAATAACACTAATCCAAAACACAGCATACATATGCTACACTTTTTCTGTTGAAATAATCAAATTCCCACAGTTTCCGCCCTTTAGCCCTAATACAGTCGAATATGCGAGACATGATCGGTGTCTGAAGTTTAGCTTCTTTAGTTTGAGAGCTGGAGCTTCAAGGCTAATGTAGCTAACAACTGATGGAAGCTTGTTACCATCTTCAATTAGTGTGGGGATAACTGCAGGCCTATACCAACCCATGCTGGCCTCAAACTGCGTGGAAGTGTTCAGTAATCTCCAACACACTTGCTTACATGGTTTCTGGCACTGTACGACTGACTTAAACCCATAAACATGGACTGAAGTATGTTGGCATAGCTAAAAAAAAATTCATAGCAATTTGAAGGCAGAATTTTGTCTTTGTAATACAGTGTGAGTATAACAGCACATATCAGTGTTTGCACATGCTTAGTGGGGTAAAATGTTTAGTTACAGCTTGAAACACTAGAAAATGTACATAGCACTTGTTAACCTGAAGCTACAAGCTATGAGGCTAGTGTAGCTAACACAAAGCATAACAATTTGAATTTCTTAAGTCATCACACACTCGCCTCAAAGTGTGTGGAGGTGTTCAGTATCTATAAACATGGACTAAATTCAGGCTAGATGGCTGCTAATGTGTTTAGCCATGCTAACATACTTTAGTCCATGATTAGATAAAAGTGTGTTGTCTTTTTTTAACATATTCTGTTAAAGGGAACATAAAAACGTGGAGTTCTTCACCAAATACACAAAGTTAAGGCCAAATTTAACCCCGACAGTTTTTAGAGACTGCTATGATCAACTAGGATCCAGAAATTTGTGATGCATGCCCCTTACAAACAAACTTTAATAAATAAATTGAAATGTATAAAGTGGCTCGACTGAAAGAGGAATGAACACAGTGTCTACAGTCTGGGATAAATGGGAGTGAACCAGAAGGTGAAGTGTTGACTGATAAGAGAACAAAAGTTTAAATCTGCAGCCTCCACCCAGACAGGGTGCTGATTATATAACCAGACCTGCTTTACATAATAATAAATATAATAAAATATACTGTATTATGTGTGGTGAACTGAAATGACAGGAGACGGATGTTCATTCGCAAATGGAGACGACAAAAATGATACAGTTAATCAAATATTTATTATTCATATCTGAATCTGTAAATTAAAAAAAAAAAACATTATTCCCCTCTCTCTCCACCAGAGGGCACAGTGTGCATGGGAAGTCACAGTAAGGGAGTCACTGTGTGTGTGTGTGTGTGTGTGTGTGTGTGTGTGTGTGTGTGTGTGTTACAGTGAAGTTTGTTTTAAGATAAAACCTGTTGCTCCACCTCTGGAACAATGAGATCCTTCAGTGCTGAAAAGTTAATCAAAGAGGAATGAATCGAGGAGTCATTTATCATGTTCTGCTTCAAAGTGTTCTAAGACAAACTGTCCAGGAGCTCACTGTGACGCAAAGAGGCCCAATCAGGATGCTTTTCTATTCATCACTGCTGTTCTTGAAGCTGGGACAGAGGTGGCACTGGATTTGATTAGCTCTAAACACATTTGTAAATGAGCAGTAGCTCACAGCCCACAGCAGATTAAAGCACACTGGAGACTATCGCACAGTCAACCCAAGGTGGAACATGCAGCAACACATGAGTCATTGGCCTTTTGATTGTAACCAAGGTCTTTTTTTTTTCTTTTTTTTTTTGCTTTGTACGGCCCTTGAGTCACTGGGCTCCCTCTACGTGTGTGTTTTTGTTTTCCGTTGTTTTATGTAGTCATTTCTGTTATCAGATCTAAACCTGTATACAGATATGTATTGTCATTTGCATTTACAGAACAGTCGTTGCTCTGAAATAGCATTTTACAAAATAAAAGCCCAGAGTATTAAAAGTGGTATAAATTCAAATTTCTTAGACTTAAGATTCTAATTATTTTGTCTCGGAAACATTCGACATGTCACATGCATGTTGAATAATACATGGTTTCTGTGGCGACGCAAGGGAGTACATTATACGTTATGTGCACTACTAGGACACACACACACACACACGCAGTTTTCACATTCAGTACTTCATAAGGAGGTCTTCTACTTTTTTTTATACACATATATACAGTTTTACATTTAACTCATACACATGCCCACATGTATTAATAGTGGTGTAGGATATCCCTTAGATTCCCCAAATGTAACACTAGCTAAAAACTAATGTAAACCTTTCTCATCTTTCAACTATTTAAATGTTTCTTAGATGAACACCAGCACATTATCTATTACATAACTATAATCATCATCATCATCATCATCATCATCATCATCATCATCATCAACTGACCCTCAATCCTTCTAGCAATGCTCATATCAGTGTCAACTTTCACACATTTGGCAGGTTTAGACCGGCTGGTGTCTTTGAAAAGAATGGGACAGGAGAGTCTGACATTTGCTTAAGCCTTTAATACACAACAGGTTCACGCCTGAGTACTGCCTGCTTCAAGTGAAATTAAAACTTGTTAAAATGCCTCTAATCAATAATGTTTATCTTTGCACCAGCTGATCAGTATGCCCACTCTGTATAACTTCTCAGTTTAATGGTCAGTATAACGTGGATGACACAAACACACACACCCCCACACACACAGGGATGTGCAAGCAGTTGTGGATTAGCTGGTGACCCGACCCAGCTGGCCTGGTCTTGTTTGTAAAGGTTACTGCAGGTCAGAGAGTGAGTGGAGCTACTGTGGTGAAGAAAGACTGCTGCTTTCCTAGTTCTCTCTCTCTCTCTCTCTCTCTCTCTCTCTCTCTCTCTCTCTCTCTCTCTCTCTCTCTCTCTCTCTCTCTCTC
>JBBPCZ010041959.1:0-13263 GCA_037974445.1 Brycinus macrolepidotus
CCTTGAAGAGGTGGGTCTTCAGACGACGCTTGAAGACAGCGAATGACTCCGCAGATCTGATTGTAAGAGGGAGTTCACTTGGTCAATCAAGTATAAATCTCTCCTGAATGGGGTGTTGGGGGGGGGGGTTCTAACCACCCAGTCACAAATAATCATGTGGGGAACACAAGTGCTTTCCAGTCACCCTGGAAAACTCGTGTGCTCTGGAGCATGATGCATATATTGTAACTATAACAACGCTGCTACCACTGAGTATTTCACTTCGTGTTTTTCTGAGAAGTTTTTCAGCCTTTTTTGGACTTTCTGCTCAGATGAAGTAGAAAAAAAAACACAAAAAAAAACACTTGCAGCTGAGGAAAAATGCAGTCATATTGAATGACTACTGTGGCAGAAATGAGTGAAACAGTCTGCAATTTTTGGACTCTTTTTGAACTTTTGTGCCTTTGTATTCACTGTTGGCTAGGATCAGTTCATTCTTTTGCATAATGCTTAGCTCCTACAAAATCAATGATGTTGTCTATGTAAAGTTTTTGGGTGGGCTGGGCTGTCAAATGAGCATGGCCCCAGATGGTACAGGCCTATGTACAGGTTGAACATAAAAAGACCTAATTAAGGACCTTGAGGTGCTCCTGTGCTGCCCACACAGGCCTGCAGCCTCACAAACTGTTGGCTGCCAGTAAGGTGGCCCATTATCCCTCAAATGATTAGTTCCTTCACCGATATCACTCAGGTTCTCCCACAACAGCACATCTACCATCTCCCCCAGCTTCACCCACAGGCTGGGTGATGTTCAATACACTGGAGAAATTAAAAAAATACAATCCTCACAGTGCTGCATGTACTATCCAAATGAGAATACCCTTTGTTCAGGAGGTGAATGACCACATCATCCAGTACAGGTCTATCCTATTAAGCAAACTGCAGGGTGTCAAAAGTTGTTATAGCTGGGAGTATAGTAGCTGATATCATGCTCTCTAGCGCTTTGTTTATGTATAATGTCAGGGCCACTCGTCGAACATCACTTTAGGTCATGGGTTCTCAGCCCGGGCCCTGGAGCCCTCCTGCCCTGCAAATTATAGTGTTTTCCTGTCCTAACATGCCCACTTCACCCCGGGAAGGCTTGTTTGCTGATTAGTTGGATCAGGTGTGTTGGAAGCATGGATAACACTGCAATGTCCAGAGCAGAGGGAGCTGCAGGACCAAGAACTGGGAAACTAGTTTTAATGGCTGTTTCCTGTGAAGTGGGACCACTTATGATGTGTTTACGTATGCACTTGTAACTAAAGGTTTGGGCGCCTGTTGTCAAATTGTACATTTTATTGATTTTCTAAATGAAAAGAAAGTAAAGTGGCCCCTTATAGTCACGCGTGAACCCACACCACACCACACCATGCCACGCCACACCACACCACACCACACCACACAGCTGAACAATGTTAAATTCTTTCTCTGCATTTAACCTATTCACCAAGTGAAGCAGTGGGCAGCCAGCGACACAGCACCCGGGAAGCAGTTTGTGAGGACTGTAGCTTGCTCAAGGTTACCTCAGTGGTGCCACTAGCAGTCCTGGCATTCGAACCCTTGGCCTTCTGATCACAGGGGCAACTCCCTAACCACTCGGCCACCAGCTGCTAAATATAACAATATGGGGGAAAAAATAAAAGTGATTTAAAATACTGGTCTTGTTTTACATTCTTCAGACACTCTTTGTGATGTGGTAACATTTGAGGGAACCTTCTAATGAACCTTCCATATAAATTCTATTTGTGCAAGACCAATGTACAGTGGACTAGTAAGCCACTATTCTTGTGTCAGACAGATCTTCCTGTAGATTCTTGGCAGAGTTGTGGGCATGCTGCTTTGCGTAACTGACCATTCTACCAACAAATTTTTTTGGATAATGTTCTTAGTCTTGCAGATCTTGTCTTGTCTGGACAGTTCAGGCAGTTTAACTTACTTTGCTTTATGACTATGCTGGGCAACAATTAAAATTTTTAATTGCAGTTAATCGCATGATTTTCTCAGATTAATCGGGATTAATCGCACTGTTATATGCAAAATTCAGTAATGAATTCAAAAGTGGTGTATTGCGCACTTTTGTTTTAAAAGTACTGCTATATGAACAAAAGTGCAATAACATTTGGTTTGCAAACATTTTAAACAAATAAGGTGTTTTTTAACAGCAGTATTTCCTTTACACAGCTGCATTAAAATGTTTCTTGAAAATCTTAAACATAAACTTAAACATTAATGTAATCAAATCAAATACAAAACCAAAGCTATTTGCCATGGCCAGGGCATTCACGTTTTATCTAGTTTGTTATAGAAAAACAAGTTCCCCTCAGAGTCCAGAGCATGGGAGCCATAACCATTATAGCGGGGGGAGGACGTCCCCTCCACTTTTTCCTGGATGACAGTCGAGACGTAGAGCCCTGTGTCCCCCCACATTAAAAATTCTTCCGGCGCCCATGTTCCAGAGCCACGATCATAACATTATAACAGGCACCTTTCGAGCAACAGCAAGTTAACATTTATAAATCTCTTTTCCTTTTTTTCTGAACAGGTTCCAGCAGAAACATTTTTCTTTTATCAGGGAGCAGCAGAAACCGTCTATGTTCAGTGGCAAGTGTCCCTGTTAGAGTGAGGTGAAGTGGTCGAGCACAAAAAAGCAACAAACTTTCAAACTAATAGTAATAAAAAACATAACGGTGTTAATGCGCAATAAAATAATTTTTGGCGTTAAATAAATAATGCGTTAACTTGCCCAGCCCTATTTATGACAATTTAGACGGTGAAAATTACAAACAAAGGATGTTTAGGGATCTTTTATAGTCATCTTCTTTGTAAGAGTGAATTATGTTTAGTTTCAGATCCTCAGCTGATTAGGTGAGGTCATGGCTGTTTGATGGGTCACACAATTTATTATGCTCTAGAATTGTCTACATCTGATGCTTTCCATTGTATAATATGGATTGTTTTTAAACGAGAATCGGTACCATCTCTATCTGAGATCTTTGTTGAACATTTTTAATTTTGCATTTACTATAACAAGCTTGGGCGTTTTAATAGTATCAGGTGATAACATCCTCAAACGGGCGTGGCCTTCAAAATTAACCCATGCATTCAATATATGTTCATTAATTAATGCTTGTCTATGAATTTCAAAGATCATGCAATTTCCCATGAGGCACTTTCAGGTCATGCTGTCCATATATTGTGAATGTGCCATTGATGTCCTTAGGGCATTGATTTAGATGTCCCTGGAAGGCAGTGATGGGTGAAGAAGGAGCTAGTGGCAGCGCGTGTGTGTGTGTGCTTGTGCACATGTGTGCACACATGCTTCCCCAGGCACTAACTGCTGCTGTTAGCGCTTATTAGCCTTGAAGCTCATTCACCAGGACCCAAAGCCCAGCTGGATCCTAAGAGTTAACACCTGGTGTTCAAGTGGCTTTAAAGGCTAAATACTGGGCCTGCTAGCTGGTGAGACTGGCTTTGTTGGTGAAAGGATAAAGGAGCCTTCAAAAGTGAGATTTTGGTGAAAAATAAAATTTGTCAGAATACCTCAAAAACGTGTTTGGTGCCGCTCCTTTAGTTTTGTAGTGGGGCTGCAAGCGTAAAGTAGCTAATAATCTTATATAAATAATTAGCACTGTGAAAACCATAAAACCGCATCACACACTTGTCTCACACCATGTCAAGCTGTGAATTAATCTCAAGAAGACATGCTTACATGGTTTCTAACAGACTGCTATCTATAAAAATACATAGAAGAGCTAAACACAGTAGTAGCATCTATATTGAATACTAAATTTTGCATTTTGTCTCTGCTTTTGTACATTTGTACTTTCTTCAGTTACGTAGTTTGGGGCGTGTGGTGGATGAGCCTTACGCTTTACTTCACTCTCCTAGATGAGTTAACGTGCCATTCAGTGGAGAGGATCCAGATAGAAACTAGCAGAAAGAAGCGGGTGATTTAAAAAAGTAAAAACAACATGAATCAAACTGAAGACAAATGAAGCAATTTGCTGCTGAAAGGTCAATGAGTTTGTTTTCATGTTTTTGTTTTTGTTTTGTTTGTTACTTGTTTTTTTCTTGTTTTTTTTAATCTTTAAAGTTATCCCTTAAGCCTCTGTCAGATTAAGCCTGTTATATTTAGCACACTGATGAGGAGTCTAGGCCTTTTCCTAGAAGTCCCTTTGTCTGTCCCTCCTTTTGTCACCCTCTCTTGCTCTCTCTCTCTCTCTCTCTCTGTCTCTCTGTCTGTGTGTGTGTGTGTGTGTGTGTGTGTGTGTGTGTCTCTCTCTCTCTCTCTCTCTTCTACTCTCTTTCTTTCTGTCTCCCATCCATTCCTCTTGTACTGTTTTTCTATTACTTTCTCCAAATTTTTTCTTGCAATCACTCTTTCACTCTTTCTCCTTTTCTCTCACTCTTTCTTTCTCACAGTCTCACTTCATTTTACTCTTTCGCCTTATCTCACCCTTTTCTCTTTCTTTTTCCCTCCCCCTCTCTCTTTCTCTCTCACCTCATGTATTTCTTCTTTCACTTTTATTTTTACTCATTTTGCTCCCTCACTCTTATTCTCTCGTTCATCCTCTACATCCTCTCACTTTCTCTTCTCTCTCCTCTCTCTTACTTTTGCCCCTTCTGCTCTCTCTTACTGTCTCTATTTCTTTCTCATTTAATATTTTACCCTTTCTCTTTCTCACTTCTTTTTGGCTTACCCCCTTTTTCTCTTTTCTGTCTTTCTCTCATACACACCGTCTTACATACTAATGTTGCAATGCTTTCTGGGTAACAGTGCTATTTTTGCATTCTGGGCGATCCCACATTACTGGCTGGAGGAAAGGATGGATGCACCAGCTAAGTGATGGATGGATGTAGCCTCTTTTGGCAGCACCGTGTGTTTGTCTGTTCAGTCCTTTATTCCCCTGCCCCCATCCCCCTGAAATACCCCCTCCCCCCAATCTGCCCCCACGCACACACAAAAGAGTTACTTGCAGCGCCTCATTAACAAACCAATGGGAACATGTGTGGCCATGCCAATGCTTGCATGTTTATGGGCTCTAAACAGGTTAAGGTTCCAATAAAATGGAAACGCTCCATGGCTAAATTGCAGAAAGACAGAGTGTGGGTGGTTTAAAGTGAAATAACTGCCCTCCATCTGTTTGCTGGACGTATTAGACTTTGTTAAATGGATCAGTTAAGTGCTTGTTCTGAAGCAAGGTTACAGCTAAAGTGTCCTGTGCTTATAGATCACGTGTAAATATAAAAATTCTGACAGTAACTTGATTTAAAAACATAGAGTGACACACTGAGGGGAAATAAAGGAATTAGAGATAATTATTTTACCACTTGGTCCGCAAAGGGTCAGGGTTTTGAGTGCTGATTGTAAACTACATTAACTGCAATACAGAGGGAATGCAAGCTTTGCAGTTACATTGTCACTCACTATAACTGCAGTATGATATGTGTTAAAAACACGTTGATGACTGAATGTGACGTAATCTTGCATGATTCTGCCGGATTACATGAACAGCTATCTTCATCAGAGAACCCACTGCAACCCTCTTCTATAGCTGGAATTTGTCAGGATGCTGCACAGCACACTGATTGGTTAGAAGCTCATTTGCATATTGCAGCCAGCTCCAATATCTGTGTGGCAAAGGCCAGCATTGCAATAATGATTAACAGACAATATCTTGATTTACTGCTCTGTTTGATTATAAATCAAATTTTAGTTTGTCACTAGACTGTAAAGATTACTTGATTAGCTGGTGGGCAGCTGGTGGCCTAGTGGTTAGGGAGTTGCCCCCGCAATCAGAAGGTTGTGGGTTCGAATCCCAGGACTGCTAGGGGCAACACTGAGGTACCTTTGAGCAAGGTACCGTCCCCACACACTGCTGCCCGGGCACTGTGGCTGCCCACTGCTTCACTTGGTGAATGGATTAAATGCAGAGAACTATTTCATGCTGTTCACACTGTGTGCTGAGTTGTGTTCACGTATGACAAATGGACACTTTACACTTACACTTTACATTATGAGAGAGCAACAGGGACAAAACCAGTGTGCTCCCAATACAATCTGCAAAACTGTTTACAGAAGCCACTGACGTTGTTGAAATGCACACGTGCAGTTATTGCATGAGGCGAGCAGCAGGTTTTGCTTTACATCATTAAATGTCACCCTCATAACCTCTCAGTACTACCAGTGTAAGACTAAGAAATGGAGGAAAACAGAAATAATTCACAAAGCACGGGTCTCACAACAATTACGAAATGTTTATGAAATAATAGAAGCCGTAATTTGTCCAGATTAGTAATAAGTGCAACAGGACATGAACTGAATTCATATTTTCATATATCGATCATTATTTGTATTTTATTAACAAATGTAGTGTTAGCTCAGAAGTTATAAAGATGTTGCTAGCACACACACTAATAGCACTTAGAGAATGGGTTGGTTTTGCTCTCTTTTATAGAAAATGTATATTTTGTCTCTTCCTATGAATCTGATGGCTGTGTGCGCGCGCGTGTGTGCGTGTGTGTGTGTGTGTGTGTGTGTTTATGTATTAGTATGATAACAGGTCTGATATTACTACTCAGACCTAGCTAAAGCTGTCTCCCAACAGATGACATCCTCGAGTGCTGCAAGAAAAGTCCAAAAAGCGAATCCTAACCTTCGTCTTTACATGATCACCAGGAGAATGTGCAAACAGAAGCCCCCCTCAGTCTGATCTGTGAAGTGGGTGGGTGTGTCAAATAGTACTGTGTGTCCACAGTTAGAACTACTTGAGAATTAGTAGTGATCTAGATGTGACTAGACGGGAATTATGTAGAGTAGTTATGCACTGAATGTCACTGCTTCCATAATAAGAGTCCTGCAAAACTAGAGTCAGGTTAAACTGTTTTTTTTTTTTTTTTTAAAAAGTGCATTACACAACTGGAAAGTATGTAGGCCTGTAGTTTGTTGGCATTCTGATATTTCCAGTGTAGACCCCTTGAACTATATATTCTCCCAAGCTACCCCTTGGGGCAGCTGGTGGCCTAGTGGTAGGGAGTTCGCCCTGAGATCAGAAGGTTGTGGGCTCAAATCCCTGGACTGCTAGTGACACCACTGAGGTACCCTTGAGCAAGGTACCATCCCCACACACTGCTTCCCTCATTGGTGGCAGCCCACTGCTTCACTTGGTGAATGGGTTAAATGCAGAGAAAGAATTTCACATTGTTCACACTGTGTGTGTTCACGCGTGACTATAAGGGGCCGCTTTCCTTTTCCTTTCCTTTGAACCAGGGTTGTCAAATCTTATCCACAAAGGGCCGGTGTGGCTGCAGGTTTTCGTTCTAAACAAGCAGGAGCACCTGATTAACTGTTTGAAGACTGAAACCAAGTGGAATCAGGTGGGCTTCTGATTGGTCGGAAAAAAAACCTGCAGCCACACCAGCCCTTCGTGTATAACATTTGACACCCCTGCCCTGAACAATTTGTGAAGCAGTGCAATATTACATCTTAAGATTTGCATGTGGTTAGCATAAAGTGTAAGAAACAGAATGATGGATCCAATTATATATATATTCTTGCTTCATATGTTTTTACTTTTTTTAATGAATACTTTTCAAAGCTTCCAAGCTAAAGTATTTTGTTCAGGATCCATGTAACTGTCAAATAATCAGTTGGTTATTTGGTTACTTTTGTGACAGCCCTCTTTTGTTGTTTGGTGCCTTTGCTGGATCTCTCAGAACCCTTTCTACAGCTCAAAAACAGCTTTGCCTGGCCGTTAGTGCATTTCTCACTGTTCATTCACAGAAAAACACTCTTCTTTTCCAGCAGCCAACACTCAGCCAGTGTTAGAGTGTGCGCGTGTGTTTGTGTTAACAGCATGAATGTGTGTGAGGGCGTGAGAGGGAGCAGGCAGCAGAGAGACACTGTAGTGCCTAGCATAGTGATTAGTGTCTACACACACAAACACATACACATTCGTATGTACTATATACATTGTGTGTGTGTGTACAGTGGTTTGCAAAAGTTCAAATGATTTTCTTTCTAAGTGGAAAATAAGTACACATCCTCTACAGAGAACATGCATTTTAAGTGTGCACATTTTGAAGCACTGTTACTGTTTATTTGTTGAAAAACACTGGAGGAAATAAATATATATATACATTGTGGCTTGTGCTGAAGTTTTGGCATGTTTTGTACTTTATTATGTATGAATGTTTTTCTCCAAATTCAACAAATAAATAGAAAAAGTGCTGGAAAAGGTCATTTTTTTTCTTCCCAGTAGAAGGTATTTTAACTCATTTTCAGATTTTGTCATTGTCAGAGCTTGTTAACTTTGCAGAAGAAGAAAAAACATTGCTTTACATGATCACCAGGCGAATGTGCAAACAGTAGCCCCCCTGCAAAACAATAATAGATATTAGTGTAAAAAGATTTTTTTGAATTGGATCATTTCTTTTAGGTGTTTTCAACGTATGTAAAAGTAAAAAATAACAAAAAAGGAGAGTTTACCCGATTCAGGTGTGCAGACCCTCAAGCGCATCTGAGTATTAGAGCCATTTGTGTTGGCTCTGAATTTTCCAGGGTGCTAGATCTCCAGGAACAACAACCTCGACATTTTAATTAACATAAATATACTACATATATTTGTCCTCACTGAGTAGTGAAGATACTAACCCTTAGAAGTAGTTTTTTTTAATCATTTTACTATAAAGATGAAACAAAATTGCCTTTTTAATTGCCTGTTTACATAATGAATTACATTTGCATTCTAAGGTTTAAATGTTTGTTAGCAGTGAATACTCCTTTACACTACTTTTGCCTGGGAATCTCTGACTACATTTTTTTTTCCATTTTGACTGATTTCACTTTATAGCTTATACAGCGGCCTACAGTCAAAACCGTGTTTCTTACAGTCTGGCCCCTCCCTTTTATCATTCAGCCAATCAGCGATGGTCATTTGGTACTTTCCTTTTTTTTCAACATCAGGGAGGGATTTGGTTGCCAAGACGACCAGCATCAGCGTTTCAGAGTGGGGTCCCTTGGACCGTCCCTGCTGAGCACCATGTGCTTCTTCTGATTAGCTCTGCTCAGCGTCCACATGGCCGCCAAAGGGTGTGCACCATCGGAATAATTAATCCAAGGGTGGTGCGGGGGTGAGGGGGGTTCCTTTGAGGGCTTTTTTGGCCTTGGAGAGGCACAATAAGACTTGACTGTCTCATCCAAGCTCCAGGGGACAATGGGATTGAGCCGTATTTCAGCATTGAGGAGCTTGGAGAAGAACGGAATAGAGAACATTTTTACCGTTTTTCTTCAGTTTGTTCTTGGAGTTGTAGGACAGAAAGAGAAGGAAGCTTTTGAATAGATATTTCTGGAGGGGATGATTCTATTTTATTTATTTTTTTTTTTTTATCTCAGTGTACTCTGGAGTATGGCTGGTTTGTGTATGTGGGTGTATATGTCAATTACCTTGACATCTTTATAGAGCAATAGAAGATGCAGCCTTTGTTTTTATTCATGCTTGGATTTACAGGCACAACTAAAGCTAAGGCCCAGCTGTAAGCACTATTGATTTATGGTCAGCAAAACAAGAAGCAGCTTTTTCCACTGCCTAAGACACCTTATGACCATGTGCTAAGATGACAGTGCAGGTGTGGGTGTGTGTTTGATCCATGTGTACAGTAAGCAGTGGGGTGGTAGGTTAAATTAAGTTGCTCAACTACAGATTGGTATGTGCTGAAGATGTTGAAGTTTAAAGCGTTTTGTCTGGATTACTGGCAGTTCCTGTGCCTGCAACCCCTCAGTGGCTTCTACAGAAGGTAAGAAAATTATCTTCATGGATCGTGCACAATACCAATAGTAAACAAAAAAAATACTATGCACTTAAATGTATGAGCAATTGGTTTTGGTGAAATTGGGTAAAACGACAATGCAGAATGGAACTATCAAGTCAATATAATGAACTTATATTTATTTGACCAATGAAGTAACTTGGTTTTGGCAAACTCCTTTGTAAAGCTGCCTTATTTTTTTATTTCTTTTCATTCAATATTAAACAAAAACTGCATTCATTATATAATTATATTATCAGTTATATAATTATTATATTATATCTCAGACACTTATAGCTCACAGCCCATGCGATCAAACTACAGAGACAGATCCCAGATCAGCAAGCCGCGATTGGGAATACTGGGGGTCAGTGTTTGGGGTGACAGCGGTCAGGCTGATTTAATACGCTCGACTTGTGCTCCTGTGAGCCGGCATGCGTTTGCATTGTTGGTCAAAGTGTCTCTATTGTGTTCAGGGTCTTCTGTCAGGTCCTTTGCTTCGCTGTGGGGTCAACCAGAGTGTGTGTGAACGCGTGTAATCCAGCATGGCGATCTGGTTCAGATATTTTTTAAACATTTAATTGTCGTTGACATTTTACATCATGTGGAGGTTTTTGACATTTTAATAAGGTTCTTCCAACTTGTGCATATCAAGAACTTGTCAAAGAACGATCCCTTTCAGTGATGCCGTCAAGACTGCCAGATAAGCATGTCCTGCATGTGTTCCTGCTCAGACACACCCAGGAAGGGCTTGATTTGTGGGACTGGGTGTGTAAAAAGACACATGCAGGGTTGGGAACCACTGCTCTAGAGAGAAACGATATTTTCAGAAAGGTGAAGATATGCACATTTTAGAGCAGACTGAATGACTGATACATGTGTAACCAGGCTAGTTGTGTTTGTGTGAAAGGTGTCATTGAATTTCATTTCCATCTGTGTTCCCCCCCTTATGGCATTAGGGTGGGAATACATTAGCATTAGCTCAACTGCACCTTGGGTGGTTGTGAGTCAGACTGTGAGGGAAGCAGGGAAACCCCTTTCCAACCAGGGAAACCCCTGAACAATAGTAATTTATTTAGCTCATTCTCTGTTCCACATTTGTGTGATGGTGTTAAATGCAGAATATTTTACTATAAAAGCTTCACTACAATAAAGCACTCTATAAAGTACTTGGTGCAGGCAGTTATTCTGACAGACTGCAGTACAGTACAGGAATTGTATGGGGGCGATGTTGCTTTTATTTTTTTCGTTGCACTATTAGGGAAGAGATTACTTGTTCAGTGTGGTGACTGTGGTGGTCTCCCATCCTGAGCTGGTTGTCCCCTTAAGTCATTTAATCTAGGATATCCCGTAAAGGAAAGGGATAGCTACTGCAATTATTCCCTCCACATAATACAATCCATGACACCAGGCGGGATCAGCGGTGAAGGGTGATGGCAGCGGAGACAGGATTCTAAAAAAGGAAAATACTAATAGCTTATAGAAATGATCTTTGGTTGGAGCAATACTCTATCACAATTTGCAATTTTACTGGATATGGGGAAAATATCCTTATATACATTATTAAACTTTTTTTTTGCACCTATTAGTGTCAGCGTAGTTGGCCAGCAGTGAAGGCTCTTGGACAGTTTTGATGTTTATGTTTCTGCCAGCCAATTGTGCACCATAATGGAACAAGACATGTTTTTTGACATTGCTGCTGACATTTTGAGCAATTGCAGTTTTGATGACACTGCTAGGTCCTGTTTGACCAGAAGGCCACATGAAGTATCTGTGTTACGGGACAGTGAACATGGCTGAATGGTTTTTGTGGGTTTCTTTTATTCTGTTATTTATTTTAAACCACATACTCCCTATTTGAATCCTTAATTACGTGCTAAAAGGAATCCTGAGATCTATATATTCAAATGAGCACACCCATCTGCAGTAAATAACTGCTTTGGCAAGTTAACTGCTTTGTGCAGTTTACTGATGCCTGTTTGGATCGCTGCTAAATTGTTGTTGCAAGCTTTGTTGGGCCTCTTTCATTCAGCACTGGTGACTATTTTGTTCCAAACCAATCCAAGACGACCTGCCTCCTCTCAGATGTTGCAGACCAGTAGATAACCACCTATTATTTCCTGAAGAATAATTACATACAGATTGGGGAGCTTCCCTGTCCCCCCCAAACGCACCCCCCCCCCCACCCCCACCACCCCTGCACTAGTTAATATGCATAATCAGTATTCATATACTGGGGGCTATTAAGTATTTGGTTGAGAGGCTCCGATATGAAGGGGCGGCGACCACTTCAAGCCCATTTCACACTTAATGTGAGCAGCACAGAGAGATGGGGACGACAAACACAGAATCGCTTCCGTATGCAAATGAACAGAGCAGGTCATTGATATTCCCCTCAGCTGCTTATGGAGGCGGCTGAAAGCCTTTTGAAGTTTGGAAGATGGATCCCGCGAAAAGAGAGAGGAAGCACTCTCCTAACCCTGCTGCGGTCATTGTGCGTTAGGGGTGTGAGAATACATCAGTGGTCCTACATCAGTTTTGGAATTTCAGAATGGACAACATTGAAAATAAGGAGGAAATCAGCTTCACCGCTCTGCAGTTGAAACCATGTGTGTTTTTCTTGTAAGAAAGTAGTGTTTCTGGTTTTAAAAGACACTGTATTGCCTTAATTTAATTTAACACCAAAATGACCAAAAATGAAGTTAATGTTGGCATTACTCTTTTTTTTTTTTTTTTACCTTGAAATTGTGTTGAAAACAGTATTGTGTCATTACCCCAAAAACACTACACATATTACATCATAACGTTATGTATCATTAGACCCTTCATTATAATGTAATCAGTATTCTGTAAAATATGCACGTTTTTGGCCAAAATATAATTCTTGGGTGATTTTATAATCAATTATATACAGTATATTATATCATTTCTAAAAATGTAATAACCAGTAATACTAGCTGAAATCATTTATTAATATTAAATTGTGGCGTTATACTCCAATGGTTTTAGTAAAACAGTGCTTTGGTCAATTATATGATTATCTATTGTAGCACTGGAAGTTTTATTTTCTTTTTTAGGAATTGGGATGATGATGATCTAGAGGTTTAAATCTCAGCAATGCCATCACCGGTCTGTCATCGGCACATTATTGGAAATGTTTTTGCCACTAACAAATAAAATGCTCTCTTATCAGCCGCTAATTAATCAAGCTCTAATCTTTACAAATGATTTTACTAAACTAATTGCGGCAAAATTTATTTTCAAAAATGTGTATCGGATGCTTGTGTTTGGGTGTTTTTTCTCCCACTTCTTGCCTTTTCTGAGCATGAATAGAAATGATCTGTTTGAGTGTGTTAATTATTTTGATTTCAAGCGTAGCGCTGAGTGGGATGTATGAAACTGCTGACTGGTCATGCATCTGCTTACACATACGGT
>JBBPCZ010042006.1:0-13259 GCA_037974445.1 Brycinus macrolepidotus
AGTTCTTCCACACCGAACTCATCCAATCATGTCTTTATGGAGCTTGCTTTGTGCACTGGGGCACAGTCATGCTGGAACAGAAAAGGTTCTTTCCCAAACCGTGTCAGCAAAGTGGGAAGCATTGCTTTGTCCAAAATGTCTTGGTATGCTGAAGCATTAAGATTGCATTTACTGGAAGTCAGGGGCCACCTGAATTCAGTAATTAAGAGGTCCCTAATCCAGTGAGAAAATATTTGAGAATAAAAGCTGTAGACACATATGAACATTTCAAAAGACCTGTGGTAGAGAAACAAGAATACAAGGCAAGCAGACAGTACTTTTCCAGGTGCCGCCCCCCTCCCCAGTAAAGTATGAGAGAGCCAGAAACAGCACACTCACACAAAGGCCACTGGCAGGATCTGGAAATTAGACACCACCATGGCATTAAAGAAGAACTTCCAGACGAGCAGCACCCCCTCCAGGACAGTAAAACTTTCACCACAGTCTCAAGATTTGCATCAGGCAGTTCCCTTACCAAACCTATACATTCTTATTAAACATAACTATGAAAAAGCAAACCTAAAGGGCTTTAAGTCTAAAATTCACTTATAGAACATTCATTGCTTTATGATTTTTTTCCCCACTAATATTGGGTTTCTGTGGTGGAGGGATGCTTTTATTGGAGAACACATGGTTTGGTTTGTGTTCATCCAGTGACAGATCGTTTCATTCTCAGTACTTGATATCTGATTACAATAATGAAAATCTAACACACAAAGTGACTGATCAAACCTCCCTACCATGTTTCTAAAAGCCACACTGAAATGTCTTATACACTATATGGACAAATGTATTGGGACGCCAAACAAGGGCTTTAAATGACATTCAAATACATGGACCCTTTGCAGCTAGAACAGCTTCCACTCTTCTGTTTCTGTGGGAATTTATGTCCATTCAAGGCCTGGCTCGCAATCTCCGTTCCAGTTCATCCCAAAGGTGTTGGATGGGGTTGAGGTCAGGGCTCTGTGCGGGCCAGTCAAGTTCTTCCACACGAAACTCATCCAACCATGTCTGTACGGACCTTGCTTTGTGCACTGGGGCACAGTCATGCTGGACTAGAAAAGGGCCCTTTCCCCAAACTGTGTCTACAAAGTTGGAAGCATGGCGTTGTCCAAAATGTCTGAAGGATTAAGACTGCCCTTCACTGGAAGTAAGGGGCCTGAAAAACAGGTGTGTCCCAATACTTTTGTCCATATAACGTATGTCGTTTTTTTAACGACATACCAGCAACTTAAGGCCACCGGTGTGTCCCAATACCTTTCCCCACATAGTATATGTCTTTAACAATATACCAGCAACTTAAGGGCACCGGTGTGTCCCAATACTTTTGTCCATACAGTTTAGTCAAACCTCTCGGTAAGGTGGTTTGCCACTCTTTTACTCAAAATAAGATCTAAACCATCGGTGTGTCCCAATACTTTTGTCCATATAGTGTACGTCTTTTTTCAAACAATATACCAGCAACTTAAAGCCACCGGTTTGTCCCAATACTTTTGTCCATATAGTGTAGTAGCGAGGTTAGAGTAGGTAACTGTCACCCTTTTACTCAAAGTAAGATGTAAACCCTAGTTTAGCCACTCACATGGTCTCCTGTAGGATCCCGTAGTAGAAATAACAGATAAAAACCCCGAGGAAACAGACGATAAATCGGACTTTTTCGCTCTGCCACAGGGAACCCTTCGTCTCTCCTTTCCCCATCGCGTCGTCCAGCAGTGCCGGGATGGCCACAGTCGTCGATCCGGCCGGGGGAGCCCGTGATCCCGCGTCCCGCTCCACTCTACCGGCCGACAGGAGGGGGGAGATGGTGAGAGGATCTGTTAGACTGGATCTGGACGGGGCTTTCCCTCTCTCTCCCTCTTCTGTCTCTCCTGATCTGCCTGATCTCTGACATATAAACCGGAGTCTTAGCGTAACAACTGCTTCGATGCGTTACTGTATCAGGTGTCCTGCAGCATCCTGCCTTCTAATGTGCAAAAACAAAAAAAAAAAATTGCACCAGTACGGTCTCTGATCAGAATGCTCCAGCCAAGGTAGGAGGTCCTTGGTGCCTTTATGTAAATTTAAATGCGTGAATAGTCCTCAGAATGGGCTTAATGGAGCTTCACCTGGTGGAAGAATAGCTGAAATGTTTTCATGATTTTTTTTTTTTTAAACACACCCGAGACGAGGAGATGTAGGACCAAAGCTAGTCTAGAGAAGTTCTCTGCAGTGCCTGGTTGGAGGAGTGCCTCTATAACCCAGACATCCTGCGCACAAATGTGTTATTATACTGATGCCATGGGTTTATTATGGTGCCCCTATAATAAATAGGGGTTCTGGACATACTATTATTTCCATGGATATGAGGCTAAGAAAAATAACCATTTTCAGCCACCTGAAGTCATGCATCCAGTCTGTTTTGTTTTTAAACCAGGTGTAAATACGTTTTCTAAGAAAAAAATATATACAAGGTTGGTTCATATAGGCATTAGATTAAGGCAGCTATTTGAAGACTTTAGAGGCCCTTTCCCAATCTACTGCGCCGCCAACGTCTACGTCTTTGGATGTGGAGGATTGTAATTGGTCCAACTAAGCGAAACAGGGCTGACGTTGACCAATGAGAGTGCAGGGATCCGTTCGAAGGCGGGCCTTCGAGTCCCAAAGCAGAACTACACGTGTCCAGCACCCTCGCAATAATAACCGCTTAGAAACAAGCTGAGCTGAATCACCAGTTTTAAATGTGCAAGTGCAAAACCAATTTTTTTGTTCAGTATTACAGATAATTGTCAAATCTAAGTGGAAAACTTAGTCAAAACATAAAATAATTATAACAGCAATTCAATTTCTTTTCTTAACTCTTTTATGTCATCCAACAACATAAAATGAGGGTATAAACATCTTGCAGCTGTCTAATCTGGGGTTGGATACACTGCTCATCCCTAAGATAACATTAAAAAAACACTGAGCAAAGTGGAAAAAAAACAATGTTTTTAAGAACAAACAAAAGAAAAACAAATATGCAAAGAAGAACTGTTCACAGTCAGAAACAACACACTGTGAAAACTGTGCACTTGCAGTTCCTTCAAACAGGGGATCAGAGGCGGCAAATTTGATGAACTGAAAATGAATGTAACCAAACCAGGTTCACAAAACGTCCTGAGACTCCAGGATACTGATACAGTCTGGTATTGGTTTTAGGCACAAAATGGTACCAAAGGTTGAATCTTTCACCCGCTTTGTGTAAAATGTCACTCCGTGCTGGTACAATTAACGTAGCTGTTATATACAGCTCGTATTGGTGGCCTGAGCAGTACGTTAGCAACAAATGGCAAGTTTTTTCTTCTCTTTCCACTCCCTAAAGGGTTTCTATGAATCCGATACGAGCAAACGGTCTTACATTTCTAGATTTGTGCTGCGAACCTTTAAGGAAACAGAACACAACCAAAACACTGATACCGAAACACTGAGTTGATAAACATAAACCTGACCTTAAATGCGCTCTACTTATGCTACAAGTACTACACACTAAACGTACAAAAGCACAGGGGTTCAGACATCGTCTTTGTCAAATCTAGAAAATCTAGATACAAAATGCAGAAAATATGCTCTCTGAATATCAAAAATAAATTCAGCAAAATACAGCTCTAAGGTATTACAGCTATGAGAATACATCTGCTACAAGAAATCAGTGCTTTTGGGCAACAAGGACCGCTACGTTCAGTTTTCAATGAACTTCTTCAGTTTTTACCGGTGAATATTTTGCAGAAGCCTTATCATTCCAAGTACGTGTGTGTATGACCTTCAAAAGCAGCTGTTACGTTTTACGAAAGCCAGTTCAAAGACAGTAACAAGGACATCTTAATTGTGTATACAATTGTGGTTTTGTCTATAATAATGCTCATAAGTCATTTCAAATAATCAGCACAGAAACACACTGACTTCAGTGCAAAGTGTTAAGTTGAAAAGTCAAAAAGTGAAACAGTTGTAGTCAAAAGCTACTTTGAATAAAAAAAGGATTGTCAGTTCTGTGGTGGAATCAGAAAAAAAAGAAGTGATAATACTTTGCACAAAACGAATTTAGTGGATGAACGAAACCCCAAGAAGGGCCTAGTCACACAGGATGTTTTGCAACATCAACATGTCATTCTCTTTGAAATGAAGCTACAGGGGTTGTGCTGGTGATCTTCACAGGCTTTCCTACAGGACAGCTTCGGTCTGTAGCACCTGGACATTAGACCATAACCTGCTCTGTGTTCAGCTAAATATGGGTTCAAAGTCTAGTAAGCCTCTTTTTAAGCATGACAGCAAAGCTGGCATCATTATAGGGCATTATTTTTGATCATGTCAGATACATCGAAAATTCACCATTGCATAAGTTTGGCACATTCCTATGTCATAAAAAAAGGAATAGTTTATCTTGTGTATGTTTTTTCAAGCTAACCTATAAAGGTTAACTATCCTTATGCATTTAAAGACCAACCGTTCAGGCGGATCACAGAACGAAAGCTTTTGGATGTTTGTCCTGAGAGTGACAGTACTTTCTTGCAGTCAATCTGAGAGAGATTGTCTTACACCTCCTTTTTCTCCTGATTTCCATGTTAGCTGAAAAGTAATCTCTTCATTTGTGGGTGCCACAACTACCACCGAAACAACCCACAGAGAAACAGTTTCAGTCCATTGCCCTTTTGTTTCTGACACCTCTTTAAATGGTTGAGGTGGTAGAGTCTGGAAGGTATGTGTTGTTGCCCACTGTATGTGTTATTGTCTGACAGGGGGCGGAGCTTTGGCCTGAGCAGCCAGTTACAGGTGAGACTGACAGGCCACGAAACAGCAAGTCCATGGAAGGGAGGAGGGGCTTAAGCAGGCTGACGGGGCAGAAGGCGGAGCCTCCGTGAGGAGTGAAGTTGACTTTGTTGGGGTCGGGACAGGATGGCTGAACAGGACGATCGCCATGGCAGGGAGAACTATAGAGGGAAAAGAGAAGGAAGCCAGAAAGGGCAGGTTGTGAGTTTGGGAGAAAAACAGGTTTTTGGAAGCAACAGTAAACATTCCCTCCCAACAGCTGATGGGTGATGTATTCATTAACAGACGCTGAAATTGTAGACTAATTATAGCCCTGATTCACTCATTTAGCTGCACCTAAATGCTTGATTAACTAAATAAGGTGTGTTAAATAATTAAAACTGCTTAATTTCCCATAAAATATGATGTGCTAGAGTAAAAGTACATCCCTGAAAAGCAGCTGGATAATTTGCAATATTACAGTACATACATATTTTGTACAATATTGTTGTTTGGCATAAAATCATATATACAATATTCTTGTTTGGAATTGCAACATTATAAATAATAAAACCACATTTTATTATTTTTAAACAATAATGTGGTTTATTTGAATTTTATTTCATTTTATGATTGTCCATGTGCCTGTCTACCACTAATAACCGTTCAAGGATAATTACACAATTGAATTGAACGGAATTCTGGGGGGAAAAAAACAAACAAAACATTTGTTCTATTGGTTCTCGGCAAGCTGAGAATATTAAATAAAACTGCTTCCATACTTTAAACCTGAAGTGTACATCCTATATGGGATGAATCTGTATATTTCGTATGCACATATTTATATATGTATAACAACTGTGACACTCACAAGGCCTCTTCACACACGCGCACTCTCTCACAGCCCTCAGGAGGCTCTCTCTGGAAGGCGTAGGTCTTGTTGGGGCGAGGTGAGGAGGAGGGAGCGTCAGCCATATACAGGGGAGGGGAAGGAGAGGAGTCCAATGGCCCACACACCACCATATCTTACACACAATAAGTTAAAAAAATGTTTCACTTAAAACACATGATAGTCCATTCTATAGGTACATTTACATAAGTACCAATACAACACAACACAGTCAAAACAATTGAACCATGAAAAATATACAGTGTAATACAGTATAACATGTAACAAACAGTGCAGAAGAATCAAAATGCATCCTCCAGTTAATATGAATCATAGATATAAGAAACAATATATGTTGTTAACAATATAATTGTTTAATAGACATAAGAAACAATAAATAAGCTATACATCACCACTACCATCTAGAGTAAGTTTAGGTTGAGCTCAGTGATCTGACCTGAATTGAACTGAGTGTTGCAAGAGATTTTATGGAAAAATGCCATTACATTCTGTAGCTGTGGACACAAGGATTGCCAAGATTTAAAAACATAACAAAAAGGGGTCATTTTCCATGTTTAAAATCTCTAAAAATGTCTGAAGCTTCACTTTATGCGGCCGTCAAAGGATGAAGTTAGCTTGCTAGGTTTGAGCAAAAAAACATTTGTATGTTTACAAATTGCTGTAAAAATCTGCTGAATCAAGATAGATTGACTTTATCCAGTAGAGCGCTAATTCCTCACCGTACCTCAGAACAAAAGCTAAAGCTGCATCTTTATAGGCATCATTTTTATAACAATGACCTAGAGGGACTAACCAGAGTCTGTTATGGGACAGGGGGACTGTGAAGGAGAAAGGAGTCCAGGGGAAGGGTCACTCTGAGAGCCACTGCTGCATCTCTGGGCTGGAACGGGTGCTCTGTGGCCATCTGGGACTTCCAGAATCTAAGAGTAAACCAAAAGTCAAGAGTCAAGCATAAACTTTGTCCGTTCATGCTTCTGTATGAAACTACTTTATACTCCATACAAGACAGAGAATAATTCTATTTTTAAAAAGAAGACCAACCAAATTATATTTTAACAATTTTCCTCAGTAAAACAATTTACTGTGAACAGGTGATGAAGTTCATCGTAATGAAAATCTATAAATAAAACAAGGGTCTGTATTAAGCCACAAAGTTCAGTTGTTTTTAATGATTCTTTGCAGTTAACCTTGAAACCTGGGGGTGCTGAAGCACCATCAGCAGCCCTACTTCCCAGTTTGTGTATGATATATTGATGAATTATAAAGATGATTGATGTCTAGTCATATAGATGCAAACACACACAAATTCTGACCTTGTGTGGTTCCTCTGGTGATTCAGAGACAAAGACCCCCTCCAACTCCAGGTTAAGCCCCTCTACACTCCGTCGCAATCTGGGAGCCAGCCTACTGAGGGGCAGCAGAGGTACAGTCTGCAAGTACACACACACACACACAATTAGAGTGAATATGTGAGACAGTAAAGGATGTAGAAACAAAGGAAAAGTGTCAGTGAGAATGAGAGGAACTAGAGGAAATTCAGTTCATTCTTCATTAATACAACGGTGGTGTGCATAGTGACACTGTGTTATCGCAATGGAAAAATGCGACCACGTGCATCGTGGAGAATTGGCTTGCTATTAATTGTCATATAATGCAACTACACTGATTCAACATCAAAGAGTGCAACAATGTTTCAAGACCAGCACCAATCATCAAGTTACTTCAGCAGCCAAGAAGAGTCATAAACTGTTTTCATTCAAATTGCTTAATAATATTGAATTCTGAACTCAACTTGTGGGCAATTGTTACATCCTTTTGTCCCTTTTTAAAGAGGAAATGTATTAAATTATTAAAAATAGGACATTTGGAAATATATGAAAACATGCCAAAAAAATGTTTTTATTTGACAGGTCCATAACATATTTTCCTCCCTTGTATGAAATAAAGTTTGGTGTAGTATGTAAACATTGTAAAAAAAAAAAAAAAAAAATTCAACACACCATTAACTCCATATATGCAAATTATGCTGCAAAAACAGCTTGTTTTGAATTTAGTGCTTTTATAATGTGACAAGAACCAAATCATTTACATATAGCAGCTTATTCAGCGGTTTCAAGTTGAAGTTTTTCCTGCCATTCTCCTTTTTAGTAAGGCCCAGTACAAGAAAGACAGATCAGAGATAATTTAGAAATATCAAAAGGCACTGTAACAAAACATGCCAGTTTAATTCAAAAGGTTAAAAAGAGGCTGGAAAATGGTAATGTAAAATATAATCATTTTGTGACCTAAAAGGAAATATAAATACACAAGAAAAATATAGGACATGGACCCTTTAATGTATTTTTGTTACACTGCAAAGCAATGGCACATCATACATTTGACAGCATTGACTTAAACAAGAAATGCACCACATCATAATACTAACAGCCTCTGCTTTGGACATACTAAACGTACATTTGCTAACATGCCAAATTAAAATATCCTACTTCTCTAAAAAGATATGTTGAACAATTTTTCATACACATTTAAAAAAAAAAAAAAAAAATCAGTGTAGGTCACATTTTAAATGTATTTAATTTGGTGTATGGACATTCAAGCCTGTTATATAATGAATACAAATTTAACATTTAAAATGCTTTTTGGGATGAAATATGATGTATTCAAAAATTTAAAATAAAACATACATCCCCATGCATGTTTACCACACGGCAAGAGTCACTTGTTGGTGTTAATTTGCCAGTTACGTGTATCTGTATTCACAATTTCAGTTACAGCGGCTCAGTGAAACCACGTGCTAAGATAACTCAGGCTCTATTTAAATCTCTGTTGCTAGATGAGTTTGCTTTTCTGAATGTCATACCACAGAGGAAGACACACACACACACACACACACACACACATATACACATATACACATATACACACACACACACATACACATACACACATACATACACACATACATACACACATACATACACACATACATACACACACACACACACACACACACACACACACACACACAGTCAACATCTCATGTCCTGGAACTAAACATAAGCAAAACATGCTAGCACATATGCATTCTTTTCTGCTGACATACAGAGTAGTGTACATGCCGAAGGGTGTGCATAGTGAGTGTGTGAGTTACTGTATATTTTTACCTGTGTGGCTCCGGGTGAGTGTATGTGGATGGTAGGTGGGGGCTGATGAGGGCGGTCTAAGCCTGCAGCAGGAGGGGCATGTCTGGAGCGCTTCTGTAGCGAGTGCCTTAGCTTAGCAACCTGACACAGAGAATGAGGAGATATGAGAAGCAGCAGACATATGCCATGTTCCAGATTAACATGCTAGGCTCAGCTATTCATTCTCAAACACAGCAACAAAAACTAAAAAAAAAAAAAAAAAAAACTGACAAAAAGAACATTCATTTTGAATCAGTAACTTAAACAGCATTGATAGTCACTAGAGATACTACTAGTGTCTTTTCTGGGATGTACTTTGATATATCCACACATCCATGTACCTTGGATAGCTTAGTAAATCTTTTTAAGCAATTAATTCCTGCCTTTTCAACTTCACTGGATTGTCCTCTATTATACCGTGTGTACCTTTTTGTATATGCAGCATCGGTTTTTGATCCCCTGTCTGTAGGAGCGTGTCAGTATAATACACAAATTTTACTACATTTGAATGCTCTGTATTCTGAACACATAATTATAAGCTTCATTTTTCTGAATATGTTCTGGCAGAAACAGAGAAGCACTGACCTCTCTCAGATGCTCAGCGCTACCCCATGATGCCGAGCGCTTGTGCCCCACTCCCCCTCTTCTGCCCCGAGTCTCCTCAGTCCAGGAACTTGGGGTCTATGAGAAGAAACAGAGTGATAGGAATAGAGAAAGAGAGAAAGAAAGAAAGAGGAAAAAAAGAAAGAGAAAGAGAGAGAGAGAGAGAGAGAGAAAGAGAGAGAGAGAGAGAAAGAGAAAGAAAGAAGAAAAAGTACAAAGATAAAGATATATAATTTACATTATTTAACTAATTTTAATACATTTTACACTGCTATTCTGATCAGTAGTGCAGCAATACAACATTCACCCTACAATTAGTGAACAAATATTTTCTAAATGAGCCAGAGTTTAACCTGTGGATTAAGTAAAATGTCTGAAAGCCTCTCAAAACATTAGTCACTCTGACACTTCTTAGTCACAAGGAAAGTGCTGATTAAAGTTTTTCAGTTTCTCCTCCTTATATACACAGACAACCAACTAATGCTTGGTTTTTGAGTTTTGTGTTTCTTAATCAAACATAACCGTCCATTTGAGTTCAAAATGGGCTGACATGCTACACAGTGCAGCTTTTTACAATTACTTGCTGAACAAGTTACAGCACAGCATGTCTAATCCTGCCAGGACGGTTTATCATTGTGTATCTGCTACAATGCACCAGTTCATTAAAAGGAGGCCTGCAGCAGGTTCCACATAATTTTACTAAAAGAGGTGTAACTCATTGACAGAAGAAGTTGCGAACTCTTTTTACTCTAGTTTTGGATGGAACTGAAAGAGGTTTCCTCACCCCAGAGACTGCATTTGAATAGGTCACAATAAGCATGCAACACACCTGCTTTTAACACCTGTGAAACACTCGCACAAACAGATGTGCCAAGACTAGCATGACAGAAAAATACTGCACTTTGTACTCATCTGCACCCTCTGTCCCATTTCTGCAAGCAAACCTCTTAATAGCAACAAGTGGTGCGTGAAACGGCAAATATATACTTCATCGTTTTACTATACACTGTATTTAACGTGATATTTAGCTTTTCTCAGGTTTGGGAACAAGTTAGAGTGCCACATTTTAAAAAGACTATGAAAATGAAAGTTTGGCCACAAGCACCACAAACATTTGTAATGGAACACTGAAAAATAACATTTTTCTGAATGTCCACAGGCACAGTCATCCAACATTTCTTCTGAAATCAAGTGTGCTAATAGTGAGTTTGTTCCCCCTCTGCTGCAGTAATGGCTTCCACTCTTCTGAGAATGCTTTAGACTAGATGTTGAAACATTGCTGCAAGGATTTGACTGCATTCAGCCACGAGTAAGGACAGACAGTGATACTGGATTAGCTGTGGATCACAAACACCACTCCAAGGCATCCCAAAGATACTGGACGGAGCTTTATCGCTTCAGAAAATGCACTTCCTCCGCTCCACAGCCCAATGTCCGGGGCCTTACACCTTTCTAGCCAGAACTTGGTTCTGGTTTCTTTGGGCTCATGTGCGCAAACCTCAGAACATCCTGTTGTGTTAGTTGTATGTTTTTTTTTTTTAAGAGGAGCATCTACTAGCATTGGGGCCACTTTAAAGTAGCTGAATTCATTAATAAGAAGGGACATATGGATATTAATGTATATATATAGGGTTGGTTTCCCCAGACAGGGGATTAGGCATAATCCCAAACTACACGGTATTCTAAAGAGATTCTCCTCTGAAAAGAAAATGTAGTCCAGAACTATGTGCATTTAAGAAGGAATAGGAGGAGAAAAGATAAATAAAAAATGAACGACTGATTAAAAACACATTACTAAACTAATATTTTATCCAATTGGCTCCTTTTTATGTTGTTTACATATTTACATTATCTACGCTCACATAATAATTGGTCAACATTTGGCCATAGTTAACTGTCTGGAGATGCATTATTTTGTCCTACACTCTCGATTTTATCTTTTGTCACACACATGCGTATCCATACCGCCATGAGACCCCCTGTGCCTTCGGTTTGTAGCCGCAGACCCCGGATGACACTCTGGGAGGAAGTGGCTGAGGGTCTGTCAGAAAAACACCGAGCCCTTAGCGTTGCGACCGTTTAGCTGCACCGATATGAGCGTGACTCTGCTACAGCTGCATCACACTTCCTCTGTGTGAATGTGTGTGTGTGTCTGTGTGTCAGTGAATATGAAGATGAAGGTTAGATCTTCTCCTATTCGAACCAAGAAACTTCCCAACAGGTGGCCTTCTCCTTCAGATCAGATTCCGCCAAACGCTTAACCCCAGACAGTTTGCTGATCACTGTCTCCTCTCAAAGGGTTCTGCAGCCACGGCCTCAACCCAGACAACCTTTCAGCATGGGGTCCTCACTGTACAAAACACAGTATGGATCTTGTCTTTCTCCCTCTGGTATGGCAGCGTCTTGCCACAGGACATTCTTGCACTGCTTCTTGAGGAGGTCAAGACACGCGGCCATCAGCGCACTATAAATTTAACAGGCAAGAAAGGGGTCACCCCCTCTAGGGCTGCATCATAAGAGAGAACAAGGTTGCTAACTGTCCTCAAAAGTGGATCTGGAGGGGATCCGGAGGTGGGACATGTGGAGGAATGTCATGTCCCCGATACCATGCCAGTGTAACACTGAGTTTATATTTAAACCCTTTTTCTACGTCCAGCCAAACCCCTGAGCCAGGCCTTAATAAAATAAGGAGACTGATCATGGGATCAGCGTCTATAAACAGACCAGCAGTATCTGGGTTCGGAAGCAGATCTAGATGACTGGAGTAAAGTTTCAGAGGCCCCAAAAGAAGCATGACAGGGTTTTTGAGGGTGTGGGGGTTTGAGTGTTGATACAATAGAACTGAGAGGTGCTCTTTAGCTTTTCTGCTGCACTGGTTTTATGTGCATGTTGTCATTTGTGTGCAGTGTCTGGGTGGAGTTGGGAATTGTGTTGAGGATGAGAAAGCAGTTAAGTTCAGTCATCGTCATATCGGTGGTGTAAAAGATCATGGGAATATGAAAGAGTGGTTTGAATGTGTGGGTTGGTGAAACACTCCAAGTAAGTGTGTATATATGCATGTATACATGAGAGCCTTGAGGCTAAGCGAAGACCATGAAGGTCAAGACAAACAAAACCTTCCTTTTCTGGTTGGCCAGTCACCAGTAGCCTGCTGAGCGGCACTGCAAGCTTGAACAAACCCCTGTTCACGGGGGGCAGCGTATGTTTCAACAGCACAGAAACTACAATGGACCTGAGTTAACGGGCATGTTTAAGATGACGTGAGTGTGGATGGAAGAACTTTACACCTAGGCAATACAACGATCGTTATTGTGCATATAGCTTTTCTGTGCATATAGTGGATAGCAATACTTCTACAACACTGACCAGCTGCATATTTCATTACAGACAGAACCAAGTTAGTTTTGGTTCACTGGATTTAGTGCAGCATAGAACGTGAAATGATGCATGAAAACAATACTGCAACATATGATGTACTGTGAAAAATATTGTCAAGTATTCCCATAATAAATGAGCAGGACAAAAATGTCAAAACATGTTTGAATTCATTCAATACTGATAATTAATAATAATTTATGTTCTACTTAATGCTAAGGTTTCACAGTGACCTTGGGTTTGATAAAGGTGCTACATAAAGGGATTTTTCATACATACATACATACATACATTATATATATATATATATACATTAGTGCTGGTAACGTTAACGCGTTATTATCGCGTTAACGCATTATTTACTTAACGCCGACAATTAATTTATCGCG
>JBBPCZ010042026.1:0-13259 GCA_037974445.1 Brycinus macrolepidotus
GCTTGCTTTGTGCACTGGGGCACAGTCATGCTGGAATAGAAAAGGTTCTTCCCCAAACTGTGTCCACAAAGTTGGAACCACGGCGTTGTCTAAAATGTCTTGTTGTGCTGAAGCACTAAGATTGAGCCCTTCACTGGAAGTAAGAGGCCTAGCCCAAATCCTGAAAAACTTTTGTCCATATAGTGTAGTTTCCCTAAATACATCCCCAAAACTTCTTTCAACCTACTCAGAAAGCATCCAGCTCTTCCTTAAGGTGAAGCAGACTTGTGGCCATGATTTAAGACAGTATTCATCGCTAGAGCCAGCCACTATAGACAAAACTTTTCTCTATTGATTACATCTCTAGCTATTGTGAAGTCTTTCCACTTTTTACACTTGATTATCCTCAATTAAAAAAATAGATGTTTTTAAAATTATTGTTGCTCACAGTAAGTCACACTGTGTCCTAAACCACATCAACAAGACTGCTCCACCTTAATGAAGAGCTGGATGTGATTCCAGTGGGTTGAAAGACGCCTTTGGGGAAGAGATTACAGAAAAGATTTGGGCAACACATCTTGGTTGATCGACTACATCTGGGGTCCGTAGAAAATGATAGAATTTTTTGCCAAACCATTCCTTTAACTCGGCATTCTTTTACTTATACTGCTTTTTCCTTGAGCTGCATCAGCACTGCTAGCACCATGTGTTAAAGGCTGTGCTCGGCTAACGCAACATTTCCTTGTCTCTCCCTGTCATCTGTGGTGGTTCCCTTTCAGAGAGTAAAATGTGACTAATCACCCTAAAATCCATGCGTGCCAGCGCTGCTGCGGCTGCCACTGCCCATCCTCCTGCTGCCAAGCTGAGCATGAAACGCCAGCGTTGCTATAGCTTTGGCTGTGCGTTCACACTGACTGGACTGCTGCCTCTCAAAGCTTCTGCTGCCACCTCCACTGAAGACGCCAGTCCTAAAACCTCCTGCTGCCACTTTGCCCTGCTGAAGCAGTACCTCCCCTGCACCATTCTCACTGATTCTGTTTCTCCTCCTCCCCCCCTTTACCTTTTAATCGGTCTTCCAACACTTTCCACAGGACAACAGGGAACCCACCTCCATCTTCTACAGCAGTGGGCAAGGGCCCCCAGCCCCGCACTCACCAGTCTACACAGAAGGCCACTTCCCCAGTGGCCCTCAGCATGGTGACATGGGATGGGCCGGAGCTCAGCGGCCTGATGCCGGGTGGCCCGCGCAGCCGGCTGTCGCTCCAGGAGGCCCCGCGCCTCTTTTTCAAGTGACCAGCACCAGCAAAACATCACTGTGGGAACGGAGGAACGACGCGGGCCTTCCACGACCCACTGATGAGGACGAACTGCAGATAAGCCAGGTGTGAAGAGCTAAACCCAAACTACAAAACATAAACACAAGGGAGACAAAATGTGAGGCAGACGGGGGTCGATGCTGTCAGAGCAACCAGGAGTCTGGACGAAAGCCCAGGCTGAACTGATGGACTTTGCAGATTTGCTCAGAGGATTATGGGATTTGGAGTTCTATGAGCACTTCTACCTGAGATCTGGCTGATTAGCTGCCATTCGGAAATGGCATTGGCAGTGGTAACTGCCGGATACCCTGATGAATGAACTTTTGTCTTTCGTATTGAGCACAAACCCATTACCAGTCCAGCCAGAGCAGTTTTGTTTGGCAACTGAGGAACTGGTGGCTTATATGTTTAGAATTAATTGGGTGCTTTTATCTCTTAACGTTTTCTCTTTATTTCTTTGGGGTACAATTAGGTCTTTGTCTCCTGCAATGATGTTTCTTTTCCTTCCTGAAGCAGTGAATTGAGTGAACGTTGTCAGTTTGACTTCGTTTCATCCCGTTCCTTTATATGCTTTCCACAAAGCTTAGTTATGTTAGAGGGTTGTTTTTTGGGTTCTAAGTAGGGCTGGGACCACTTAAAGACTTATTAGTGATTATCCTTAATGGCCCTGAAATCGGAAAGGTTTTATTCCCTTTGTTCCCTTTGCATAGGCGTGATCGCTCAGTTATCCGATCCGTCATTCGAAACTACTTTTGTGGTGACTGTAGTTGTATTTTTTTGAATTAAGTCATTTTTTTTTCATACCACCCAAGAAAAAGATCCATTTATTCAGATTTATTCAGTGGTTTAACAAAACTTTGGGCCCCCAAACATGTTTCTTGATTTTCTAAGTGTGAATAAGTACACATCCTCTACAGAGAAGTGTGTGTGTGTGTATATAATTTTTTAAAAATAATTTATAATAATATAAATTGTACTTCAAAAAAAAAAGTGTATTTTCTGTATTTTCACAAAACATGTACTTTGAGTGTGTTCAAGTGACTGCGTATGACTGCACATCTACACTGATCTGTTTGACCGACGCCTTTTCCATTTAACAGGTTTTCCCGCCATAATCTTCCAGAGAATTGAAGTGTTGTAAATGAACAACATACAAAGTAAAAGTGTTGATATTAGAATGCTTTTGATAATAAAATTCAGACTGTAGAAATGGTTTGGGGCCTTGTTGCCCCCTCTGGCACACATGAAAACTGTTCTAGATACATTGAATATGTTGCTATAACATACTTTTGGTTTGAACCGATGAAAATATTGTCATTTATCCCGATTGATTAATTTCGCAAGTTTGTCCCCGCCCTAGTTCTGAGTACACCAAAGCGAAGGCACCGTGCTGTCACTACTTGTAAACTGTTTTATGTTGTTTCAGAGATGAAAATATATAATCATTTTTATTTCAAAATCTCTTCTTTATGTCTGCATGCTCAGTATGACTGCGAGTCTAGAAAAAAAAAAGAGTTAATTTTATTGTATGATAGTTAATTTTACGATTTTACTTTATTGATATGAGGTGGCCGGCATCAACATTGGGCGGATACACACCTAATTCTGACCTGCGCACTTATACAGTCACATGCTCTCAAACTTTTGTCCATCTGTTTGCCAAGTGAAGTTGCATTCGAGGTGCTTTGGGTCAGGACCCTGAAGCCGGGCGGCATTTGAAGGAGCAGACTGCCCCTACAGATGAGCTGAACATCTTGCTCTGTGTGTCCGTCGTCTGTAGAATCCTAGCGCATATGTCCCCGGCACTTTTATGTGGTCAGTGGTCTGTGAAATTAAAAGATGGAGGTTTTGGTACTTGGACTTCCCTTGTGCTTACTTGGAAATATTTTCTTAATGAAATTTCCCACCAAAGGATGGGATGATCTCAGTGTTTCAGGCAACTTTCCTTGTTTGGATGCAAATTATGTGTCTCTATACTTCACTGTGATGAGGAAACTGAAAAAAAAAGCCCTTTTCCCATACATAAGTTGAAAATGTCTTTTTGTTTTGTTTTTTTTTTTACACCAGACACTTATACGGTGTAGAATTAAATTATAAATTAGACTTTTCAGATGCTGTATTCCATATTAAGCATTTTGTTTTGCCATGTTATCTGCCTGATCACCAGTTTTTACGTCAAGGCGAGACATGCTTGACTCCGTGCTATCGTTTTAGCATCATTTGGATGTGTGTGTATGTTTATATAAACTTTGATCAGCACCATGATTGAAGTTATGCCAATCCTTCAATCAGTACCATTCAGTGGTTGAGATGTAAACATCGTTCAGAGTGAGTTTGGTGTGAAATGGTTCATTGTAGAAAAATGTACGGCTCGGATTTCTTTACAGTGCTGGTGAATGGAACCAGGGATTGTTTACAAGCACCAGTGATCCTACAAGTGTTTTATATGTGATGCTAACAATTGCAAGATAGTGTTAAATCCTAAAAAGGGACTGTTTTTCTTTACAACACCTTGCATACATTTTTTTTCACCATGAATGCATTTTGAACACTGTTTTACTTTCTCAAAACTATTGTAAACCAATCAGGCAGTGCATTCATGTCATGACTTTCTGTGAGGGAGCTTTTAGCGGTAGACGTCTGGTTCCATTCACCATCACTGTGAACAATTCTGACCATGGGTTTCTCGAAAACGGAGCGTTTCATATCAAACCCGCTCTATGACATTCAGTCAGTGGAATTCCCCTTTAACGTTGTAGGTTATGAACGTAAAGAGATGTCTTGATCACTTTTGAAAGCACCTTTTTCCCCAGCACTGCACCTGTGTGTCGGTGCCATTGCTGTAGTGGTGTGGATGCACAGATGCAACTGCATTTCTCTTCGTGCCACACTGACATCTTGCACCGACACGTCTGTCCATAAAAGTTGCACAATTCCAACTTCACGTCTGTCTTAAGTGCCTGTGTACTTTCCGTATGATGAAATACAAGCCGTTTTGATCCCTGGGATTGCATACCTGACGTTCCTGTCCTAACTCATGCATTATTTATTATGTGGAATAGTTTAAAGATTAAAGTTGACCAGTTCCAAGTGCTGTTTTGTGAGCTGTGCATTTCTTCAAGGTCTAATGGGTGTTACAGGCAGGAATGTATGTCAACAGTTATTTATCTTAATGCTTCACCACTAGGGAACCTGCATCCTTCTTGTTACTTTGGCGTATTGGTTCAACAGTGTTCTAAAACACATTTAGACATTTCGTCTCTGGCCAGGATTAAGTATCAAATGCTTGTTTTCTATACCGACCTGTACCCAGGCTGGGAGTCCGGGATTCTAGAGATCTGCCCAGAGCCAAATACCTCATGAAGTTTGTTCAGATGTGGACATACTGCCCTCTGCTGGTCAGCGGTAACCACTGAGGACTGGTGCGCTTTTTGTTTTTCTGGGTGAACTGAGTTTCTGTCTGCAATAAGCAACCTGGACCTTAGGACACTGGCCTGTAGATACACTAAACTTTGAAAGGAAAGTCTTACTTCCGAAAGCTTTGAACTTCCGCTCAAATGTCTGGATGGATTGCAGGCAGGAGAGACCATGGGGTCGGCATCTATTATTCAGCATGGCTGAAAGAAGTTGTGGTATTGGATACGTCCTGCCGCGGTCTGGATTATGATGTGCCCATTGTGAATTTTGGTGTCAGGCCTCAAGAATCTCATTGATCCGAGTCCCTCCGTGGAGATCTCGCGCAGAATACCAAATGAAAAAGCTGACACCTCCCCGCACCCACTGCCAACAGGTCAACAATCTCACGTCTCATCTCCCGCCTGTTTCATTAGCAGTACATTTTAGCGTCTTTGACAACTGTTGACAGGAGCTACAGGAAAGATTCCGCATCCAGAGTTGCAACCTTGATCTAGAATAACCCTTATATATATATATTATTTTTTGTATAGTGTTCAGTTCTTTTTACATTGTGTTATATTTTGTTATATTTTATTTCTGTTGGTAATATATATGTACCCAGTGGGTATTTCAAGATGCCTAGTCCTTTTGTCCGACTATATTTATATTGTACTGTATTTATAATGTACCCGACTAGGACTTTTATCCGACTATATTTGCTTTTACGGCAAAAGAGATTTGAGTGGCACACTATTCCAGTCACTCGTCCAAGGTCACAATTAGCCAACAGTGCTTACGTCAAGAGGACACTCCCTGAAGTAGCAAAAACAAATAATCTGCCATTTAAATTTGAGTAGATTTGATTAGCTCTGTTTCTGCAAGGACAATCAGTGAGACCCAAGAGAGCTCTCCGGTATCTCCATGATTTGAAGTAAATTAAAAGTTAAGACGATCTTATCAAAAGTCAGCGCAGAAAGGTCGTGTCCGTGGGTTTGGATAGAGACGAAGTTTTTTTTGTTTGTGTTTTTTGTTTTCGGCCTGGTTCATTTGCTCTCAAGCTTGCTGAAAGGCTGGGGCGAGGGATGATTTCTCCCTCTGACTTCACTGCCCTTTCCCACTAAAAATATTTAGACCATCAGGTCAAAGCAGTGGATAACAGCCCATTGTGATGATGTCAGTAGGTTCCTTGATGGCCTTTGGCGGGTAGGTTGGGTTCTGTTACCATAACAATTTGAAGAAACAGCGACTTGCTGGGACTCGAGCTGGGACTGTCTTTGAGTCGGTGGTGTTTTGAGGTACTGGAAGTGAGCCTCTTGAGTGCAGTCCCTGGATTCCAGTAATGGTTACAGTGTGGTTTCAGCAAGCATGTTCGCTGCCAGGGAACAACTACTCTCGACCAGACCAGTGAAGTTCCACTCGGTGCACTGAAGCATGTGAATAATGCAACCCAACCATCATTCCATGGTAACATTGTATCGGACTTTCCATGATAACCACAGAACTTGCTCCATTCATTCATTCTAGATGTCAAATTTCGCCTGATATTGTCTTCTTTTTCCCTTAATGTAACATAAGGACCATTTCTGGGAAGCTGGCTGGTGGTCAGTTGAGCTCGCCTCACCAGGTGGGAGCACATCAACACCTAATATGACAAACTGCACTGCAAAATCTCACGATGGGACACCATGTTGCTTCAAGCACTGTGGCTAACTGTGGTTAATCCACCCAGGTCGGCAATAAATGTAGGAAAGGAATGCCAGTGTTCTTTAAAGGTTAGATATGGCAGATTGGTAATGCAGGGAGTGTGAGACTATTTGCACAAGAAAAAAAGTGAAAGTCCAGTGCTGCAAGATCCCAACACTACACCATACATCCTTAAAACTCTTGGTTAAGTGACACGCCTTACATGAGCTGAAGCAGTTGCAAAATGTGTCATGCTAACTGCGTTGTGTTACGTCCCATCAGGAGTGGAGTCAGGCATGCTTTTGACTGATGTGACCTCAACAAAGAAGCAAAATGTTCCTAACAAACAGATCCCTTTATTTAGAGCCAGCTGGCATCTCTAGACCCTCCCACCCCTCATTATAGCTTTGGCCTGGGATACCAGACTATTGCAGTGAGGTGCAGGCATCAGGAATGTCACTAAACACTCAAGATAAACCACCATAACCAAGTGATGAGTGTATATCCACATGAACTTGGAGCATTATGGCTGCCTACAGGCATTTGCCACGAAACGCTTTCAGTCCAGGGTCCTTCAGGAGAATGTCGAGTCTGAAAAGTAGTCTTGAAATTGAAAGTGGTTGAACTGCAGCTTCTTCTAGACAGGCACAAAGTCTACTGAATTTTTATTACATGTAGATTTACAGAACGACTGAGGGAAACCCAGCTTTTTTTTTTTTACTCTTGTAGAACCTAAAATCCACAATCAAAGTATATATTTCTAAAAAGATTTTTCGGTTAGTACAGTAAGTATTTGATTCTGCTTCATACAGTGCAAAGCACACTTGTTAGTATTCAGGGCTTTTTGGCGTTTGGGAAAGGAGGACACAAGGGAGGGTGACTCAGATGTCCTGGGGACTGGTTCAGAAAAGGGGGGGGGGGGGGGGGGGGCATTTTTTTTTGGGAACGCTTTTTTCTTTTTTACAAGAATCCAAATTTCTGCACTCACATCATAAAGTGAACTGAGATGGAGAATGGCCCTTATGAACTGTAGGCCAAACACTTGGAAAGGAGGTCATCTTTCATGGAGGAAGAAACGGGCCATACTGTGAGCACCTTAAAGTGTGTATAGAGAAACTAGCACTACGTAATCTTTGTGAACCCTTATTCAATCTGCTGTGATGGTGTTGAATAACCACTGCTCTGGATTATAAAGACGTAACTCACAGCTTCCGAGAAACCAGCAAGACTTTTGCCCACCATTCTTTAATGGTGATTAGACTGTTTGCCCAAACAAACTTAATGGATTAAACATGGTAGTATTGCTAATACACTTAGCAATGGCAGCATTACTTACTATTATTATTCTCCAGTAAATGTTTCAAAGGCTTTTACTTTATTTCCAGTCAAACAGTCGAGTGATGGGAAGCGAGAGGGCCACCCTGCCCCCCAGAGAGAGTGAGGCCAATTGTGTTCTTTTGGACTCCTGGCCACAGATGATACTTTTGCTTCAGATGTGAAAAAAATCCACAGATGTTTCTGTCCATCCCTCCACTGTGAGAAAACAATTCACCAATTGTGGGTCTGAAAGCATGTGGAGCTGCTCAAGAAGCTGTTACTGAGAAAAAAAGCGAAACAGGAGAAGTTCATCTGCCCTAGAACCTCCAAACTGGATCATCTGAGATGTAGAGGAAGCTTTTATCGACGAATGAGTGTAAATCTGTAATTGGGATTAACTTAAATGGTGAGAAGCAGAAAATGCAGCGGTCTCCTAAAACTGAAACTGACTTCTGCACAGTGCCGTATATGGTTACTGTATACAGTGTATTTTTGAGCCAAGATAAAAATGAATGAATGTCTCCATTATGTCAAAGTAACAGTTATGCTAATTTTATTTGTGAGGCTGTGCAGCTGGTCACATTGACTTGCATGAGCTATGTGTGATAAATACCACATTATTATGGTTTAACAACTTCATTTTTCAGTTTTATTCAGTCTATAATGCTATGTTAGCATCTGGCCCACCATCAAAGTAACTACATTTGCTATACAAAACAGCCACTCTTCATAATTACAGCTTTCCTCATGCTAACTCAGCCTAAATTTATTAAGCCACCCTGCTACCTTAAGGTCTATGGGCTCTGGCGCATAAGCTGAAAAATATCCCATGTAGGCCATCAGAAGTAAGAGAACATTGCTGCAGCCTGCTGTGTTTATAGCTTGTGGAGTAATGCTAACAGCCCTTGTAGATAATTAGCAAGCGTACACTGATGCTCTTTGACTAGGTCATCATTTTGCTCTAAGCTGGAACTCACTCCACCATGGACATAGGTATCAGAAACAAAACATTGCCAACAATGGATATGGCAGGAGGTGGTTCCAAAAAGACCAGCATGAAGAACAAGGCCACGGATGTGAACGCAGTGTTTCCCCCATCATTAAACAGACCTAGGACTTTGACCTGTTAAATTTGGGTGGGATACAGATGTTAACACGGCAATGTTTAAAGTAAAAGTTCTTCTACCGACTGAAATAGTTGGAGGTGGATGTGTTAAAATTTGGAAATGGAGACCTGAATGGGGGGGTAATAAAACACAGGAAACTCAAGTGTGTTCTTCTCCCTATCCTGTTTTATAAGAGGAAATCAGTACGAGCTTCCCCTTCTAGATGTTTGCAGACATAAGAAAACATTCTTCAAACCCTACCAGTCAAAAACAGACCTATCTTGTTGCATTTAGTGTTGGTTTAAGGAACTTTTAACATGGTCCTAATACATTTCTATAGAAATAAAGGCAGTATTCTTTGGCCCAGTATGAACTGTAAAGCATGGAATCTTGTGATATAAATTAACTGCACATAAATGAACGGTTGATTCAAAGGTTCTACCACTGGGCCTGAAAAAAATCCAGGGGATTACAGTGTCTTGAGTGTTGTTATGTCATCAATTAGTGATAGATTACTCATGCCTCATGAATCTGTTTACATAGTCATAACATTCCGGAACACTGATGTAGACAAAGATGATGGAGGTGCTTGTGGCGGTATAGTATAACCCTACTCCCTACACACCCCGTGATCCCCACCCTGCTCCCTTTGGAGAGCTGTGCATGGGAGGACGCCTGGCTTTTCATTCCAGGAGGTGGATATCCATAAATTGGTGCAGGTTTTACAGATGCTGAAAGCAAATGAATGCTATGGCCTCATGAGATCCGCACTTTCTACCAGTGTCATAACCAAGTAGGCTCTGTTTTGAAGGGATAGTCAATTTTCCCTTACCCCAAAATGTAGATGATATGATATTAGGCAAGATATGTTCGCTTCTTTAGTTTTGCACTGGAGCTACAAGGCTGGCGTAACATAAAACGAAGCGAAAAACTGCCAGCATCCTTTACGATTCACGCATTGTCCTCGAACTGTTTGACACCGTCATCTGAAAATCGAGAAAAATATGTATCTAAAATCAGTAGTAGGAGCCAGAATGCTGTCCATATGTCCATGTGAATAGATAACAGTGTGTTGTACAGTGTCAGAAAACACAAGCAAGTCTTTTACAGACTACTGAACAATTTGCCATGAAGTGAGGCGAGTGTGTGTTGATTTAGGCAGTTTGCAGGATTCAAAAGCCTCAATGCAAAAGAAAGAAGCAAACTTCAGACGCCACCATTGACCCCAAGGCTGCCCTTGGTTTCTGTCCAGTTTCACTTTTCTTTTCAGGGGAGGACTCGGTGCTCATAATTCATCATGTGTGTTCATGTAGAGTCTCAGAGACAGAAACGGGACCTTATCTCAGTCTTAGTCACCATCTGTCATGCCAGAGGTTTTCCATCCAAGCCCATGAGGCCTGCAGTCCTCGTGTTTGTTCCATTCAAGCCTGCATCAGGAATGGATTACAGACTGGATGGCTGGTGCACATAAAAAATTGTGTTTCATTTTGAGCATTTGAGCAAAAAAGAAAGACATGTCTTGCTCAAAGTGCACATAAACAGCGTGAACATAAAAAATGTTTAATCTCACTTTTTGGGTTTTTGGGGCGACTGGTGGTTATGGAACTGCCCCTGCGATGGGTTTGAATCCCAGGACTGCTAGTGGTACCACTGAGGTACCCTTGAGCAAGGTACCGTCCCCACACACTGCTCCCCAGTCGCCCCCCGTTGGTGGCAGCCCACTGCTTCACTTCACTGCTTCACTGTGAATGGGATAAATGCAGAGAAATCCCTGAACACACTCAAATAGGCAATCAGCATTTTGTTCACTTGCATCCACTTATTTTTGACAGGGGCAGATCTAGCAGGGCAGAACTGTTTAATGTGGGGATTTTACCCTGGAAACACCATCCTGTTTTACCCGTTTGTGCTGGAAAATGGACTAGAACAAAAATACGGCTAGAACAGGGGCCTTAGGAAACCTTTATGTTTGGCAATACTGGGAGCAGTAGCTGTCTCTAACATATTTTAGAAATATGTCTCTAGTTCTGTCCCTCTTATGTTTAAACATTAGACACACACCATAACTGACCTGCACTAACACTCCAGCACTCCTCAGACTGTCAGTAAGAGTGTACTGGCCTATAAAGGAGCAAAACCCTTTGGAGTATTTTTGCTAAGCTGCACCTTAGGTGTCACTAACAGTATCTAAAAAACACAGCTTCTGGTTTCCCAGGCATGTCTCCAAGGCAATTTCATGCTGTTGGAATCATTCTTATATAAACTGTGGACTGCTAGAGCCTTAGACACTAGCTGTAGTGCCTTTAATGGGGTAACGTAACATTTTGCCACATGCTAGAACCTCAGACACAAGCTGGTGGCCTAGTGGTTGGGGAGTTGCCCCTGCGATCAGAAGGCTGTGGGCTTGAATCCTAGGACTCATAGTGGCACCACTGAGGTACTCTTGAGCAAGGTATCATTCCCACACACTGCCCCCCGAGAACTGCACTGTGCCACTGGCTGCCCACTGCTTCGCTTGGTAAATGGGTGAAATGCAGAGAACGAATTTCACATTGTGTGCTGTGCTGTGGTGTGTTCACGCGTGACTGTAAGGGCCACTTTACTTTAAACACTTTATAGCCACATGCTTATACATTTGACACCAGCTTAAGACCGTTTGGCCACATGCTAAAACATCAGACACAAACTAAGAACAGTCTGACTGACTGCTAAAGCCTGAGACTGTTAAAATATTAGCTACATGCTATAAACATGGTAAAGTATTAGACACAGACACACGCTAAAACCCTTTAGCCACATGCTTCAACATTAGACACACGCTAGAAACTTTTAGCCACATGGTACAACATTAGACACATGCTAAAAAACCTGTAGCCACATACTAAAGCCCTTTAACCACATACTAGAACATTACTAGAACATTGAACACACGCTACAGCCCTTTAGCAACATGCTAGACTGCACGCAGTCTTGAACTATAGCTGCCTGTATTACTTATGGTTGGTGTACACTGCATGATTTTGGGCTGTTCTAGATAATCATGGCTCCAAAATGCTGGTCCCACGACGTACTGAGAGAGGGATTCAAAGATGGCTGTTGTCACAGTCTTGCGATAGCATGGAACAAAATTCCCAATGTGGCTGCAGCTATGATCCTTGTCTACTAACTGACCAATAGGGATGCAGCAAGAATTCAATCAACCAATCAATCAATTGATCAATCAGTCAATCAGTCAGCCTTCGTGTTCACTGGGAGTTAAAACGTAGTAGCCAAGCATTTACAGCACACAAAGGGACTGGAACTATTTAAATGGAATTTAAAATATAACCGACAGATCTGCCTGAACAAAGTGAAACAGAAGAAAACAATCAAGGTAAAAAAAAAAAAAAAAGAAAAAAGAAAATTTGTAAATATTATATATCATAGAAAATAGGAAACCAATAAATAATCAAAACCACAAATTTATAACATCTGAAATTATAAACACAGTTTGAAAAAAGTATAAATAAAAGAAATATAAACAATAACAAACAAACAAACAAAATTAATTTAGTTTTAAACAATCAAACAATAAACATCAGACAGTTATATGCTGGTTAGTAATGAAGAGTTAAAACAGTAATGAGTAAATTCCGGCTTGCTGGTGCTGTGTTGCTAAAATCAGTAATGACGCACTGATATAGCGGCACGCGCTGATATTTAATTCCAGTATACTAACTTGTGTCATTGCTTTCAATTTAGTATCATTATACAGTTCACACACATCAGGCCTGATGTCCTGCTCAGGTTTATTAGATCTGTGTATCACAGTGTGGCTTACTATAAAGATCTCACACTCTGTTGGCCTCTTCAGACACATGCTGGCACTTTTAGACTCATGCTAACATTTAGACCACTAATCCTCCTGGAGCTCAGCTCCAACCCTAACAGAGCTCATCTAATCCAGATCATAAGTCTACATGACTAATCACCCTGCGAAGTTTAATCCCTCTCCTGATCTAACACACCTCTTCCAAATCATCAGATGAAGCTGAGCATAGCTGGGAATAGCCAGAAATGAAGACTGTCCAGCAGGCCTGTCCTCCTTTTGGAAAGGCTTGAGTTTAAGTTTAAAGGGCCCATATCGCTATAAACAACCTTTCTCCATTTCTTAAGTCAGAATATAAGAATTAAATGCTTGCCGAAACATTCCCTGCTCATTCCATATACAAAAGGCTGTGCATTTTGATTGCACTGCTTTTGTGATGTCACAAAAACTACCTCCGATTCAACCTACAGCCATTAAGCCCCACTCAGTGTTTCAGTCCAGACTGCTCTTTGAATGAGGTAAAATAAAACCAATCAGAACAGAGTTCATTTACACACACTATATGCACAAACGTATTGGGACACACCTGTTTTTCAGGGTTTGGGCTAGGTCCCTTACTTCCAGTGAAGGGCAATCTTAATGCTTCAGCATACC
>JBBPCZ010042058.1:0-13259 GCA_037974445.1 Brycinus macrolepidotus
TTCTTATGTAGGATGTATTCATGCCCCAAAGTCATAGTCTTGGCAAGAAAAGCATTATCAATCCAAGTTCCTAGTTTAGCATTGATGTGCTCTAGGAAACCTGGAATATGGCCTTCTTTTTGTTTCATCTGTACTGAATGTACAATATCTTTTTTGATCCTTTCTTCTAATGACCTGCGTAATGCAGTGTCATCTCTTAAATCAAGCGTCTTCTCTGCATCCAGATGTTCATGCTCATTGACAATGTGCCAAATCTTAGCCAAGATAACATTTAAAGTTTGCATGGCTGGCATATCACTGCTTAAATAGACCATTTCAAGACCTTTGTCTAGCATGAGTGAATCCACCTCATCTACTATAATACGATGAAATTTTCTTCCATCTCTTACATTTATTCTTTGAAACTGTTGTCTCAACCAGTCCCCTGCAAAACCTTCAGTTGAGCCATACACCACCTGACATTTGTAACACTTCCACAAGCCTCTGTCTTCTTTTGCATTGGTGTTGACATCGACAGTGATTTTCAGTTCTTGGTAAAATGGGCGCCACTCTTCAGCATCTCTCTGTGCAAGTACAGGGGAGCTGGAGATAATGTCTACACTTTCTCCAGTGATGGCATAATATGCAGCAAACATGGCCACTATGCAGGACTTGCCCTCTCTAGTACCAACCTGGACCAGCCGACTAGATCCAGAGAGAACCAGGATACACCAGCTCACCATCCGAGTCAGTCTGGGGTACTGCTTTGCAGTACTGCTTTGCAGATAACTTCTTTAAGTTATCGCACTGTGTTGCATCAGCAGGTGGATTGGAACTGCTCCATAAAGACACAGATGACACGGTTTCTTTCCCATTTCACAGCCTGAATGCTCAAGGCGAGCCTCCGCTCGCTCCTGCAGCACTGTGACGGGGGGGGGCCAGCGTTGGAGCCGAAAGAGCACCAGGGGGAACGCCCCTCGAAGCCGGCCTGAAAGCTGGAATGCTCAGAGTGGGCTGCTCGAGGCTGCTCGAGGCCGCTGTCTCCGCGCTGGCTCTGGGAACCTGCTGCACCTCTGGTGGTCTGTCCATCTGTCATGTCAGGCATAGACCCGTTTAGGGAGGAGGCACAAACGCAGGATTCCCATTGTAACTTTTATTAAACATAATACAAAACAAGAAGGCACAAGGGCCAAAACTCTAAGAAAACAAACTCCCCAAACAGGCACATCCTAAGTGAGGGTATTCGTGAAGGTGGACAGACAACTCAAAACAAGAACAAACCTCTTCTTATACTCCCCGTGCATAAACCAAGACCCTATCACAACCTAAACATAATTATCCCTTAATCCCTGGCCGGCTGAGAACCCTTACTCCATAATGCGGCCAGGGAAAAGACCACACCCCGTGTCATAACAAAAGTCCCCTCAAGTCCCGTGTAAAGGCGGCCGCTGACAGAACCATGACATGACACTGACCTTTCTGGTACACACTTGAAACATATGCATTAAAGCTGGACCTGCCATCAAAATATGAACACAAAATCCTAACAGATAAATTATTATTATTATTATTATTATTATTATTATTATTATTATTATTATTATGTCCTAACATACTTGATTGCTGTGTTTAAATTTTATGGCTGTCTCAGTGTGAACAAAATGATTAAGTTTATGTGAAAGATTGAAATATCCCATGCTTATCTTTCAGGAAAGGTCACAGTGTCACGTCTGGTACGCCTCTGTCATGCCCCCTTCAGAGCCTGTCCCCCGAGTTCTGACCACGTGCAGCCCTGGACACGCACTGATGACGTCATATGTTGTGGTGAGAGTGGCTATGAGTAGCCGGGCAGCCCAGCTTTTAGCACTAGGCTAATTAGCTGGGTTGCTAGGTTACTGATAGCAAGTCCATGTGTGTTTCATCTTGGTTAATTGCTTGTTTAGTGTTTGATAGGTTATGTGGTATGATTGATTGTCTCAGTGTGTGCGGGGTGAAAAGGGAAGCCGACCCGGAGATCTGTGCGTGGTCACCCTAACCATCAGCCAACAGAGTAGTAGCACTTGGCTATGCTCGTGTACGGGTTCGTATGTATGTATGTATGTATGTGTGTGTGTGTTTACAGACGTGCTTAACCTCCGTGTGTGTTTTGTGAACAGTGGCAGTTGGCTGGAAGAACGAGCCAACGGGAACTACCCTGATAGAGCTTCTCTAAGTGACAGTGGAGGAGCTGCTGAGGACTACAGCTACTGCTATTGTAGCTTTTAGCTTCAGAGGCTTAAAGAGCTTCAGTGACTGACATTCTCCATCTCTCCACACAGGCGTGAGGTGTTCAAGGTCCGGTTTCCACTGCAGCGAAACAGTGGATTTGTAGTATGGGCTGGATAGCCCTAAATTGTAGCTTGGCTCGTGAGACCAAGAGAGATACTCCGCAGCACGGGTTCATTCATGCAGGAAGACTGGCCTTCCTGGAACCTCTCTAGTTTCGTCTTGGATTACTTAGTTTGAGCTTTGAGCTCGGTGAGCTCATATTTGCTGTGTACTTTCAATAAAAAGACTTTGTGTTTCTAACTCTGGTTCTGCAGTGCGCCCTTTCAGGGAGCCCAACATGACACACAGATTATTCTAACATGAAGAAACCACTGCATTTCATCACTTTTCAGCAGTTATACACAGTTCATGAGGGCAACACAGAGAAAGAAAAAGATATTGGCAGAGCTATAAGGGAACATTCCAAGAGACTGTATATTAGGGATGTGCTGATCCAATGCTTAATATCAGTATTAAAAAAAAACCCTTGGGCACTTACCCTCTTAACTGTTTTTCCTTACTTGTGTTTTAACTTCTGATTTTTTTCTTTTTGACAGGGTTTGTTAAGGTGTGTAACTTAGCTAGCAGTAACTTGGTTAAAAGCAGATGTTGATTTAGGTATAGCTTTACAGATATGAAGAACAGATGTGGACTACTAAAACACTGATGTACGTCGCTCTGGATAACATCTGCTAAATGCCGTAAATGTAAACGTATCGGTCCGATATTGTCCAAAATCATTAGACTGAATCTCAGAAAAAGCCTGAACTATCGCGTTAACTAAACTGTGAGCAACATGCCATGAAGAAAGATACACAGAGGAGGACACGAGTAACACAGATGAGCAGCCAGGCTGTGTCTCAAATGGCTCCCTACTTCCTGCACAGTATAATCTACTGTGAAGGAATTAGACTACAGGCTCCTGCACCCACATGGTGTATAATGTGTCTAACAAAGCCACTGGCAGTTTAGCCATGTGCACAAAATTCCATAATTCCAATTATGGAATAATTCCAGTGGATAAATTGTGCACTATATGGTTGTAGAAACTGGAGCTGTATAACTAACAAAGCAGACTGTAGAGGAAGTAGGGAGTCAAAGTGTACCCAGACAAATGTATTATTAACCGTTTAGGTGGTAGGGAAAAAGACAGTATCAGATTGGTATCAGTATCAGCAGATGCTGGAAGTTGCAGTATCAGTATCGCTATCAGACATGTGCCACCCATATTATTTATATGTTGTTATTAACATGAGAGGATCTCAGGCAGGACTACATCACAGATAACTGCTAAGCTGAGGGGAGGAGACTCATGGAATTCCCCATGATATGTACTTTTGGTTTCACTTCATCACGATTGATAAAATGTTTTGTCCATGTTACAGATCCTTTATATACAGTAACGACAATGATAATCGGGGCAGCTGGTAACCTAGTGGTTAGGGTGTTCACCCTGCGATCCGGAAGTTGTGGGTTCGAATCCTAAGACTGCTAGGCACCTCTGAGGTACCCTTGAGCAAGGTACCATCCCCACACGATGTTCACTGCTCCCTGGGCGCTGTGTTCCTGGTTGCCCGCTGCTTCACTTGGTGAATGGGTTAAATGCAGAGGAAGAATTAAGTGCTGTTCACACTGTGTGCTGTGGTGTGTTCACGTATGACCGAATGATCACTATCACTTACTTACTTAATCGCCTCTGCTTGGCTATTTTGTGCAATCTTTAAGGAAGGCAACTTTAGTCCATTTTTGTTAGTCTTTTCTTTTAGAAAGTTGAGCATTTTTGAGGTTCATTTCAGTTGGCAAAATTGACAAATTTCCAACTCTATGCAAGTAAGAACCCATGCTAGAATTGAGTGAGACAGAAAGGCTACATGTTGCATGAAAACATGTATATGATTAAAAGATGTATGGCCATTTACATCAATATGTCATGCCGACTTAACAGAGAGAAATAGTTGAAACTCTCTTAAAACATCCTTTCAACTTTTGAGGTACAAAACTTAGTTATACTCACCATAGTGAAGAACAAGAGGGGACGTCAGGTCGGACCATATCTGAAGTAACAGGTACGCTGAGGGGAGGTTTTGTCTTTAAAAGGAGGATCATGGAATTCCCCTTGATTTTCACTTTTGGTTTCACTTTGTCATGTTTGATAAACCTTACATTACAGATCCAGTGACAACAATGAGAATGGTCTGTACAGTTCCATGAATTGCTTGGTCGGGTAGGGATGTATCAATACAGTCATCTCGGTTTGATACACTCACAATATTCAACAAAGTAAGACGGAATACTGTATTCTCACAGTATTTAGAATGAAATTTGATTGAAGAAAAGTGATGACTGTATTCAGTTCTAGCACAATTTACTAATTAGACTAGAGCTGGAAGTGGAGGGAGGGTGCTGTATGACATGAATGTGCTGGACTGGATTTTTGATCGGCACTGGTTTAACACTATAAACCATGCAGTTTCATAAAATATCATAATTAAAAGAACACGTATTCTTCATGATGCATATTGTCACTCACATTTACATTTACATTTACGGCATTTAGCAGACGCTCTTGTCCAGAGCGATGTACATCAGTACATCAAGTAGTCAACATCTGTTCTTCAAACCTGTAAAGCTAAACTTAAATCAACATCCGCTATTCAACCAAGTTACTGCCAGCTAAGTTACACACCTTAACAAACCCTGTCAAAGAAAAGTCAGAGGTTAAAGCATAAGTACGGAAAACATGAAGTTAAGATGGTAAGCGTCCTTTTTAAAAAAAATTAAATATAGGGAAAAAGAAATTAGGATTTGAACCTAATGCGGGCGGCCACGGGGAGCCAGTGAAGGTTCCACTTCTTTGCAGTGCTTCTTTATGATGATATTTCAATGGATTGTTTCACCCCTAGTGATCTTGAAGATCTGGAAGAAACACCTTGGACAGGTCGTCAGTCCATCACAGGGCCTACACGCAGACGAACACATTCATGCACTAACTCCCACATTTGGGGCAATTCAGCATTTCCAATCCATTTGCTGGGCATGTCTTTGCACTGTGTTGGTATATTTTATATTTGTTTTGTTCTTTTCAACAAAAGGAAATCTCCCCAAACCTCCCCCTCAACAACAAATGAAACCTCCAACACCACCGTCAACAAAACTAACCCCACCCCAACTCCCCTCTTTCATCGACAAAACGAAGAAATGTTTTGTTCTTTTCTTTTTTTCTCTCTTTGAAAGTATCCATTAGTTCATGTCAGAAGGTTTAATGAAGCCACCGACATATCTTATTTGGTATTTACATATAGTATTTATTGAATTTCCAGACAAAATATAAAGCCAGAAAAATAAAAAGACACAGAAAGAAGTTAAAAGTTGTAGTAAAATATACATTCTGGGTAGTGTGTTGCATAACAATGTCACATACATAATGATACAGTACATTATAAAAGAATACATATCTATACTCATTTATAAATGTGAAGAATATATGAAGTGACCTCCACATTTTTTACAATGAATAGTAATATAAAATTAACAATAACATGCACAGACCATAGAAAACATTGCCCTTGGCATAAACTGAAAACCATGCATTTCAAATTCAAAAAAACAGTTAAAATGTAATAATAAAATGAAATGACAGTTCTATTTGCTGTGAAATTAAACATACTAATTTAATTTCAAAAGTCCAGTAACCATGCCTTTAGTAGTTCAGACCAGCCTTGAATGTATGGTTGTAGTTTGAGGAGACTTGAAGAGATTGCATGACTTAAAGAGAAAACTCAGTTGGAGTTTCTGCTTTTAACTAAAAGGTCTGGTCATTAAACTACCTTTATCTACCAGGATTTCACTTTATGTTAACAATGATTACATTGCATATATACAGTATATTGCTGTAATTATGTGGACACCTGGCTATCACACATACTGTACATGAGCTTGCTGGAAAACCATGGGCATTAATATGGATCTGACCTCCATATGGGTACTTTTGGCCATATAGTGTACTTATCTGCAATCTAACTGAGTATTATAATTATGTTTAAAATTAAGTAAACCTTGTATAGAAGATATTATAACATGAAGCCACAAAAATGATGCACAATTAACTTTACATTAATAATTAATTAAAAAATTAATTCACATGAACTAATCACATTCACTGGACAAAAACTATTGATGGATACTGTATAAGACGTGTGTATATTTATTTTATTTTCTATTTCATATTTTTTATCTCTAAAATTTTGGGTCAAGAGAATTCATCATCTACTGCAGAATCAGTTGGCCTTGTAAATAAAATAACATTTTGCCTTACTTCCACTGATATCCGCTGTTCTATGTACATTCAAAAAATTCACTAGAAGGGTATTTTATTGCAAGTTCTGGTCCTGCAAATTAGGGTTCTTGATGTTGAGCTTTGGATTTACATTTTTTCTGAGCTTCTTAATTTCCTTCACTGCTTGGTTAAGATCATCACAAGCTTTTCTCATTTCCTGAACAAACTTAACTGTGTCTGATTTTTCATTCCCATCTTTCTGCTCTTTGTCTATTTCACTGAGTTCTTTGGCATCTTTGACAACAAAGACAATGTCAAGCAGAAGAAAGAGACCGGAGAACACTCCTGTGATTGCTCCAGCTACTTTCACAGCTCTAGATGCTTGCGCTGCCACTTTACCAACTTCAACAAAGCTAAGCAGCCGTACACCTTCTGCTGCATATCCCACACCTCTGCCTATGCCTGCCCCTGCTTGGACAATGTTTGTGGATGAATCTGTGCACTCAGATCTTTGTATTTCTTCCAGCCTGAGTTCTATATGTTTTATGCATTCAATAAGAGGGGACAATTTGTTCTGAATTGCTTTCAGAGTTTCTTCTATTTCTTTACGTAAGGATCGCTGATAAACCATGTCTGTGACGTTAGATGCAGCTCCTGTTACTCCTCCAGCAGCTGCAACTCCAACGCCTATTCCTGTCACAATCAAAGATGCGCCCAGAGTGAATTGGGACAGGATGAGTCCTACAATCGAGGTGATTCCTCCAACTGCCCCAATCACTCCCCCAGAGAGGCTTCCGATAGTGGTGTTGCGATGAATTCTCTCCACGCTGTCAGTTAATGACACTAGTTTCTTGATTAGGGCTTGGAGATCAGAGAAATTGCTGTCAAAGACTGAGATGAACAAATTTGTAATCTCTGTGAGAGACGCATCTGGTGGAACACCTGTTGAAGAGACTGTAATTAAATTAGTTGAACTGCATTCTTGTAGATCATTAATATAAATATCTGTTTCAATAATAAGAAAAATCTCACAGTCTTCAGCAGAGGGAGGCTGTTCCATGTTGTGATCTGACTCAGCACTGTCCTCACTGTCAAGGTTATCTTCAGAGTCCATTCTTCTATAGTCTTTTGATGAAGCCATTTTTAGGATAGTTGTTTGTTTTTTCAGTCTTAGACAATCTTTATCCTTGAGAACACAGTAAAGCACTTTTAGGTATGAAGTATCCAACACAAATCAGTCCACCACAATGCAACATCTCCTTGTCATTTAAATTTCATAACTTAGAATTGTAAGACTAGGGCTAAACTGTTCTGTGCTGTGTGGTATCATGAGCACACTATTTCCTAGAAATCACAAATAAATACAAGCAGTATCTTGCAATTACAGTACCATGGCATTCCAGGATTGTGTTTTAACCGTATTAGAACCAGATTTTACATGCTTATGCGGATCTTATGCAGATCAAAAACAGTTCACATATCACATTTGAATTATCAGAAAAACACGTCTGATGAGTCCACCAAAGACATGGAAGGACCACATTTGTTAAGGGGTGTAGGGGCATGGTTCTCTGAGCTCTTTGAAGTCTCAAATGCCAGTTTCAGCAGAAAACTGGATGCATTCTGTTATGTATGTCCGCATGTTATGTGAAAAGTGATGCATGAGCCGAAATACAGTATATGCATAGTATGCAGTACAGCTCAGCTCTTGCAAAAAATGTTAGAAATGGAGACAAAATGTATGTGTGAGAAGACATGGTGTAAAACGTTCTACAAATTCTGCTTATTTCTCAGCTGGAGTAAAATTATCTCTCTTGTCTCGCTCCTTTCTGTCACTCCTTGCTCGTCGGCTGCGCCCTGTCTTTTTTTGTGTTTAACACAAACTGTTCATGTTTTCACTTCCTTGCTCCACCCTTGTCCTGCCCTCCTGTAGAATGTGTTCACCTGTCTGTTTGCAACCCTGCCCAGTCACTGCTGTTCTCGGTTTACCATTGTCCCATGTTCAGTCATCCGTTCCATCTAATGTCTGTTCCCCTGTCCAGTCCTGTCCAGTCTCTGCTTCCAGTTTTGTCGGCATCTTCGTCCTCTAGCTCCTCTCTATTTTCTGTCCCATCCTCTGTCCAACCCCCGTCCAGTTGTTGTCCAGTCTCCTGTCCTACCTAGTGTCCTGTTTTTTTGTCCAGCCCTTCCTCCTGTCCTAGGTCCTTCCTCTAGTCCTGTCTTCAGTCCAGTCATCCCATTGGGGTTTATTTTCTCAGTTCCTGTCTTCCTGTCCCATGCCTATTCCCTCTTTTTCCTCTGTTTAGACAGGCTCTTCCTTGTCAGTATTCAGTCTGTCCTGCCTGTTACCCGTCCTCCATGCCAGCTCCTGTGGTGGATCCTATTCAGTTTACCGTTGTGTATTTATACACCTGTGTATTTGTCTTTTGTCAGTCAACCATAACTTCAATGTGCTGTATGTTGTGTCCTGCTTTGTTACTTTGGAGCATATCTCAGTGTTATATGTGATTAGATACACACCTTTTATATAGTTTGTTGGCATGAAGATGACTTCTAATTGTAGTTGTGGAAACTTAGTAACCCCAGAATGCTACAGTGTTCTAACCCTCCAAATGTAAACCTGGGAGAACTGTTTTTCATCTCTAACCATTGAGCTGACAGTGAATATTTGTATAGTCACTGCCTGGCTTATGAAAGTCAGCTTGCTTTTGTCTAATATAATTTGTGTATTCCTGGAACCTTCTTAGTGTCAGACACCATTGCTGGCAGGTTGAGCATTTATGGAAGGCCACTAATTTGGTGGTATGCCGCCTTCATCTTTTTTTTTTTTTTGCTTTTTGCCTATGACAATGTGCTGAGGGAAGCTAAAACTTTGTATTTTTCCAATCTTATTTCTAACAGTAAACCGAACCCTATAATTTTTTTTGACACAATTTCTAATATTTTTTCACTCACTCCATCTAATATATTGATTTCTTCGAATAATCATTGTGATGGCATTCTCAATTTTGTTAGCAAAGCCATAGTTTGTACATCTAATTCTCCACCTATACCTACCGTGCTAGGCGGCAGTCCATCACTCCCTCTTGGGGACTTAATATCTTTGATTAAGAAGATGAATCCTGCATCTTATAATACAGATCTTTTAACAATTTCTTGTACTTCAGATGTCTTACCAAAAGTTCTTGACTCAATTGGCCTTAGCCTAATATCTATTATTCATTGCTCTCTGCACTCTGGTTGTGTCCCAGGTTACTTTAAACATGCAGTTGTTCACCCCCTGTTGAAAAAAAACTAGTCTTGATGCCTCCATTATGAAAAACTATAGGCCCATCTCAAAACCGCCATTCTTTTCAAAAATTTTAGAAAAGGCAACAGCTAGCTTCCTTCCTTGAGACAAAAAAGCTGCTCGAATGAATCATTCCACAGGGACAGCCCTACTAAAAATTTTAACTGACTTACTAATGGCCGTAGACATTGGTAAGTGCTCTGTATTAGTAATGCTTAATCTTAGTTCGGCCTTTGACACTGTCAAAGATCCTTTTAAATAGGTTAACGCACTCAGTAAGTGCCTCCAGCCAATAGGAGTTTTTTAGTTTGTGTGGGCGAGTTTACATCAGCCAGTGCCTCATATTAGCCGTCTCGTGGGGTCCCCAGGGTTCTGTTCCTGGGCCTATCCTTTTTTTTATTATGATGTTGCTACCATTATCTCACATTATCAATTCTTTTTAGGACATCTCTAATCATTTTTTTGCTGATGACATCCAGATTTTTGTCATGGCGGGCATACACAGCATGGACAGACTGCAGGAAACCTCTTTGAAGATTCTCATAAGTTCTTTTAATAAAGCAAAGGAAGCAGTAGAGCTCACAAAACATAGACTCAAGAACATAGCTTTAGCAAAGAGACTTAGACCTAAACATTACATAACATAGCCCAGAGCATGGAGACAAAACCCATAGCATGAAACCAGTCCAAGAGCTGAGGCAGCTAGCACAGGCAGGCTCTCCTACTGCCACTAGGGAAACAGTCCTCAGCGAAGGTGTTTCAAACACCTCAGTAGGCTTCAGTGGACTGCAACGAACATATAGGCATGAGCACATAGAAACATGAGCTGTACAAACCCGTGACATGCACGGAAAGCATCTGGGGTGACCACGTCCCGTTGTTCTCTCACGGTGGTGCTTTTGAACCCATACATAACATAACACACCTGTGCTTCTCATCAGGTGCCTATCAACCCAGCTAATGCTTTTACTACGAACACCTGGGTTGTTAGACTCCTGATGAGAAGCAAAACAAAACCAATGGCGGCCTCTAGTGGCCGAAACCCAGACCTGACACTTTTTTGTTCTTTTAAGGCCCAAGATTTACACAAGTTTGCTCTCCTTGTTGATTGTCTGACAGAGATTAATAATTAGCTTTTCAGAAAACTGAGCTTTTAATTTTTGGGGATCATGCTTTTCAATCTGTTGCTCCCAGACTGTGGAACAGTCTTCCACCAGCACTGAGATTGGTGAAGTCTTTTGAACAGTTTAAGGCCCAACTTAAGACTTACCTTTTTAGACAAGCCTTTGGTAAGCTCGTATTAATATATCTTTGTTTTATTTTATATTATGCATTTTACAACTTTTTACAATGTTTATATTATGCATTTTACAGCTTTATAAATAACCCGACTGCTGTTTACTTTCACTTTTACTTTTGTAGGGTGTGATATAAGGATGGTAGAGGATACTCTACCATTTAATTTATTTAAATTTCTCATCATAAATACTCATCATAAAGTCTTATAAATACATGCTGTGATTTGTTATAAATAATCTTATAATAATATATTTTAGAAAAATATATAATTTATAATTTTATACTCCAGTTGTTATTTTTGTGTGTTCATCATACATTTGAATAATACTAACAGTATTATTCGAAATAAGCTTGAGCACATTTTTTTAGAAATAATGAAGCTTTTTCCCCTTTTTTGAAATCCTTACAAAACAATGACAGCAATAATAATGATGTGTGGCTGTGCTTAACCATGTTTGTACAAGTGAGAGAGAACAAACATACTTTTATAATAATATATTTAATGCATTGTTCATAAAACCACATACCTTATTAATTTGACTTTTTTTGGCCCTTAGCCAAGTTTGGACACTACTCGTCGACCCTTGTGGTGTCCTGTTCTTTCCTGTGATTTTGTGCTCTTTGGTGGACCACCTTTGTCCCTCACAGAGCTGACCTCGACCCAGCTGAACACCTTTGGGACAAACAGAAGCGTCAGCCTTCTCATCCAACAACACGTGTCTCATATCTAAACCGAAAAGTGAAGGGCAGGACATATTTGTTTATTTGGGTTTATTTGTTGGGAAGATCAATAAACAAAAGAAAACACAGGAAATAATGACAGATGCAGAGTTTCAAACCAGAGAACATCAGGGCAACTGAGGAATACTGAGTTTACACAAGACTCAAGGAACAAACACTCCAGCACAAGGGCTTTAAGAAGGCAAATGCCAGCAGAAACACCTGTTAGACTAATGAGACACACCTGGAGATACTAAAGTTGGGGCGGGGCCTGTGGGACCTGGAATGTTAAACAAACACAGGTTGGGGGGAGAGAGAGAGAGAGAGAGAGAGAGAGAGAAGAGAAACTAAACTTACACAGGAGAAGGAAGAGGAATAACTGATGACTAGACAAAAATAAAGAAGAATGAACAGAGGGAAAAGCAGACGGGGGAAGGGCAGAGTATCAATAAATAACGAGAAGCTAAACAAAAGAGAAAAACAACCACTAAACTAACTGCAGTGGCAGAAAGGCTGCTAGAAAGCAAGAGAGGATGAGGGATACAATGAGAGAGGACACAGAAGCTGGGGACGTAAAACAGTGCCTGAGTGGACACAAATTCCCACAGACGATCTCCAGAAGACCGGAAGCTCTTATAGTTAAAAATGATCCATCATACATTTCATTTTATCAGTTTTCTCTTAATCAGTTTCACTTGACATAATAATAAAACAAAAGTAGACAATTACAAAATGAACACAACAAAACAAAAGCACTTTACAAATAGTACATTCTGAGACTTCTGAGACAATAAGATGTTGGGCTACCCCCGTCTGGGAAGGACAGCCTGAGCTGTGCACCTCCATGGCTCGTTTTACGGAGGAACTGCACAGAACCTCCGACTACCCCAGCTGTGGGTGGTGGTCTGTAACCAATTACACTGTAAAGTTTGGCCAGATTCTAGCTGTCAAGTGTGATGGAACTTGGTAGCCCTCATGGCAGCTTACTCCTAAGGCCTTAGTGAGGAGGTCAAGGACCAGTTGGCCCCCTACAGACCTCCATCCTTACTGAGGTGTCCCTGAGGCGAAATAACTGCCTATGGGAGCCTATGGCCAATGCCCTGGGCCGCCCCACCCTGTTACAGCCCCCAGAATGCCCAGCGGATACTGTGCAGCCCATGCGGCTGAGCCATACACAGTTCTCGTGTATGGGGGGAGCGTGATATCCCCATGCAGGAGGGGTGGTGTAATGTGGCTCATCTGGTCACCTTTGTCCCTCCTTTCCCAAGCTCTCAGAAAAAGTATTGTCCTGTCATGGGGCCAGGAACCCATGACAGACCAATCCTCATCCTCCCAGGCCTCCTCAGTGCACCTTACATGTGGGGCTCACAGCAGGAGGAATACCTCCAG